>JADHZB010002129.1:0-13269 GCA_015657535.1 Nephromyces sp. MM_2019 | reverse complement strand
CCTCCTACCACGATCACCCCCACCTCCCTTCTGCAATTCACAAGCAGCGTAGAACCTCTCATCCTCACTATACCAGTGGTTTTCTTCATCATCACGAAGATCACCAGTAAAGCTTCTTCTATCCTTTGAACGATTCACACTCTCACCACCCCCCATACCGCCCCCTGGGGGGTCTTCATCTTCCCTCTCAATGCTGTAGACTCGTACTAAGCATCCCCTGGTAGAATCCCAGACATAGTAATCGCCATTGGAGTTCATATAGTACTGTGAAGACGGATCGTAGTAGAGCCTTAAACTAGCGTTATAGAGGTAGCCTGAAGATCGCTCAAGAACGAAGCTTGAAGCTTCAGGTGGACCCCCTAGCAAGGCTATAGACTGCACCGTCCATTGCTCAAAGTAGTCCTTCCAAAAGGGAGAAACTCCACTCTGAGAAGTGAATCTTTCAAGCTTCAATAAGGACTCTGTAGCAGGCTCGCTAGGTGTTATCTTCGCTGACTTACAAGCATCCAGAAGAGCTTGTCTCTCTCTTGAAAGAGATAGATCTACTCGTATAAAGCGATCATCTAACACACTAACCCCTAAAGAGTTTAGGTTCTGAACGAGAGTCTTGGCAACCTCCAGAGAATTGAGATCTACAAAGGCAAATCCCCTACTACGGTTGGTCATCGCGGAGGGGGGGGTAGATTGCGGGGGATTTGTGGGGGTGCTGTTGTTCCTATAAGTATGGCCTTTGGAGGTAGGAAACGAGGAGCTTGAGAGAGAAGCTTCGTGTGTTCCGCTTCTTCTCTTACTGCTTTTTTCGCCTTTCTCTGGTCGTGAGTCGGGGGGGAGGGTCTGCTTCGAGAGGGAGAGAGGAGTAGCAGAAGAGAGGGGGTCGACGTGGAGGGGGTTCTTGTTATTGAGAGAGAGATACTGATCGGGGAGGGTCTCTGGTGCTGTGTGTGGGTGAGAGGGTGGTGTATCACTGGTTGGCGTGGCATCAGGGGCTCTATACATAGATGCAGTAGATATAGTCGTCCCACCACCGGCTCCAGTACATGACCCCCCACCCCCCGTCACCACCTTCCTCAACAACGGAGCCTGTTGAAATAAGAGAATTCGCCTAGGAACCACCTGAAACTCCATGATGAATCGCTCGATGCTCTCGTAGGTTGTACGATAGCTGAGATCTTTGATGAAGATTGAAGATGCTTCATCATCCAACTGTATACTCGTCTTCAAAGCTTCAGCAGCACTAGGTAAACCCATGCTTCCCTTAGCAACGAGCTCAATAACTCTCGGATTGCTGCAACTTCCACAGTTTGTTCGACGAGCAAAGTTTAGATACTTACACTGAGGGCAAGTCCAGTCGTGATGCATAGGAAAATCTACGCGAGCAGAGAAGCTTCCTGCTGTAGTAGTTGGTGTGCAGGCATTCAACCTTCCTTGAGAGATGAGGAAGGCATTCCTCACATTGGGGGTAGCAAAATCTACTTTACAGTGGCTATTGGCTACAAAGAGGGTGCCAGAACGTCCAAAGACCTTCATGAAACGGGAAGCAGCGTCGATGGAGGGAAACTCCACAATTGCGATAGAAGAGGTGGGGGAGGGTTGTTGGGGGGTTTGGAGGCCTTGACTGTCGCGAGTGTAGTGTGTGTCGCTGAGATTGTGTGGGTCGTGCTCGTCACCAGCGTGGTGCGGGTCGTTTTGTTCGTACTTTCCTTCCTTATCCAACCTCCCCACTCTATCAGATGTGCGAGTACTCTTGCTCCTCTGTGTGTCTGGCACAGTGTGCTTCTCATCCCTTTGTCTCTGCTTTGGCTGGTTTATGCTGTCTTGCTCGCCTTCTTCAGCGAATCCTCTCGCCGACTCGCTCCTGCTCAACTTACCATGCTTTCTAGTAGTATGTGTGTACGTACTGATGTCACCACCATCATCTGAAGATGAAGAGGAGCCATATGATTTCCTCCTCCTTCGACTCTTGCCTCCACCTAGCAGACCAGCCACATCTCTCAACCCACCAACTCCCCGTCCCTCCTTTGGCGAATAGCCATCATCTTCCTGAGGAATACTACGACGAGATCTGAAAGCCTCTCTTTCCTCCGAGTAGGAAGAAGATCTCGGGCGACTAACCTTTGCACGAGAAGAAGTGTGAGTATGGGAGGGAGAGCCCTCACGCATGCTCCTAGCGTGTGTGGGAGACCTACTCCTTCGTCTTTCGCTGCTACTATAAGGCAAAGAAGAAGCCTTAACCACAGCCTCAAAGTCAAGCCCCGGCAAGATCTCACTAGGCAGGCCTAGAGTCACTCCATTGGGTAGAGAGAAGCCCTTTTGAATGCAGATCGCTCTGATACGTTCTTCTAGCTGATCTTCAGAGCAAGTGAAGGAGATATTTTGAACCAGAATGAATGGGGATGCGTGCGTGTGTAGGATTGAGGGGGAAGAATCTTCTCTTCCTCTGCTGTTGCTCCGACAGCGAGATGCACGGCGCCTGGACAAGCGATCTCTTCGAGTTCTATGACGGACACTCTCTGTACTGATATCACTATCAGAGCCCTCCTCTGTGCTAGAGCTAGCGTGTAATCGGCTCTTCCTGCGTGTGCGTGAAGCTCTCTCACGTTGAGAGCCCCTGTCTCTAGATCGCCTCCTAGGTGGAGGGGGGCCTGCCCCCCTGCTACTAGAATAGCTAGGCTTTCCAGTTGAAGCGCTACCATCATGCAAATCACTAGCTTCCAGGTAACTTCTCTCTCGTGATAATGCATGTACACCACCCCTCCCTTCAGAGTGATGAATATAATTTAGTTGGGAAGATTCCCCCCTCCCTCCTGTGGTAGCATCCATTCCACCACCATGAAGAAGATGATGAGCTCCTCCCCCGTGGGCATGAAACCTCCCCCTGAGCAGCTCGGAACCACCCCTTCCCTCTTGCGTCTTGCTCTCCCGCACATCATTCCTACCCCCCGAGAATCCTTCGGCATGGTGGCCCCCCAATGTAGCCTCTGCGGGGGCCTGTTGACGTCTAACTCTGTGTGTGCGTTCGGCATCACTCTCACGAATTGCTCTAGAATCCGCCGAGAGATGTGAAGAGGGAGGAGAGGAAAATCTCTCACTCACCCCCCTCCAGTGCTGCAGTCTCTGCCTATCTCGTCGGGAAGGAGCGGGGGAGGGGCTCCTGTATGAGCTTCTAGTGTTTTGGGAAGCCCGTGTGTGCGTAGCCTGCCTCGCTCGCTTGCCAGAAGATCCATTGTAATGATGATAGGAGGAAGAAGCTTCACTGCCAGAGGAGCGACTTACGCTGCGACTATGATAAACTCGTCTTCGATGGTATGATGAGCTACCTCCTCCAGTATGAGGCTGGCGGTTGTATGCTGCATGCCCCTCTCTATGGTGAAACCCTCCTTCTGAGGGGAATGTGGAAGAACCACCACCTCCCCACCCTGCATTACTATCATCAGGGGGTTCGCTTCTATAGTTTTCCGCGGTAGCGACTCTATAGCCTTCATCGTGGCCAGTAGAGGAAAATTTGTTCGCCTCCCTTCTTACTCCCCTGGAAGTGGTGTGTTGGGGGGGGTGTGGCAGGCTATCGAGGAAAGGGGGGCAAAGGTCGCTCGTCATCCTGAGATACCCCCGTGATGAGGGGCTCCTGTGTGTGTCTGCTTTACGCTAGAATCACATGAACAACGGCAGCATGACAATGTGCTGGGTGTCTAGTAGCATCGGAGCGGCTGGCCGATCGAGAGGAGGGAAAGAGGGGGGATCTGGGGGGGGATCTCTAGAAGATTTTGGAGGGAGGTAGTGGGCGGTAGTCGGGAGGATATGGGATCAGTGGGAGGGGAGCTTGGGGGGTCGGAGGTGGTAATTGGGTGGAGAGGATAGTGGGGGTGTGGTGGGGGCTGTGGGGGGTAGTGCAAGGTGGCGACGGGTAGTGACGGATTATTGGGGTTCTTTGGGAGTAGCGTGAGATAGTACATACTATTTTTGCGGAGAGAGGCTTAGTGGAGGGTAGTGGGGGGTAATGAAGGGTAGTGGGGGGTAGTGAGGGGTAGTGGGGGGTTTGGTGTGCAAGTGGGGGACTGCCAATCACGAGGTGGTCGCAGAGCACCTGTGGGCACGCTTCCTTAACAAACCTTAAATATGATGTGAATGACGAAAGCAAACGGCCTCAAGTGAAGGCAAACATCCACGCACCTACTCTCATGCGCAGAAGATAAACAGAGAGAGCAACCCTCCAATAATCAAAGGTGTACATACTCTCAAATAGATTGAGCTAAGCATTTGCACATAAACAAACCAGCGTAATTCACATTGAAAAATGCACACATACGGCAGCACAAGCGAGCTATGACATATTCATACTCGTTACCGCAAACACACACAAGTGCTCGATGTAAACGAACACACAAGTCTCCCTGCAGATACACCTGCAAGCTATCACTACAGATGCACACACGAGCTCATTCCACAGACACACACACAAGCTCCTTTCACCAACATACACAATCTCTCACGTTTCCCCACCCGCACACACAAGCTCCCACCTTTACCCACACACACTTTCGCTGCCAATAAACCAACCAAATCATCAGCACATCTATAATATACACACACAAACACACACATAACTCACCAGAGAGAAGCTTCGTCCTGAGAAAGCTCCAAAACCACAAAACGTTCAGTTTCTTCTGGGCAAGGTGTAAGCAATGAAGGCACGAAGAAGGAGAAAGCTCGAAAGAGGAACAGAAGAGGAAAAGGAAGGAGGCAAATAAGATTTATGGAAGATGATATACAGACACACACACACACACTCAAATACATACACACCCACACACCCTTTTAACTGGAGGATGGGCGAAGACATAATAGTGAGGAGAAGAAACAGGAAAGAAGACCAAAAATAAAAAGAGGCAAAGTAGATGAGTCATGAAACGTACACACAAAATTGAAAAAAAAGATATGATACTCCTCTAACACACACACACACACAATGCGCAGGGAATAGCTGCCTATATGTTTAACTCAGCTTTTTATAATTACTGCAATAAACTGTTTAATACACACGAAAAAGTGTAAATCCCAGCACTGTACGCACAGCCTCAAATCATAACACACACACTCGAATAGCAATTGTGCGTTCGCACGTACCGGAGTAGCCGTTGTGTGTCCGCACACACACACACGTGCTGGCGATAGCAAACAGAGGTCGCTTTTATAGGCATCCCCGGCACAGGTAACTTTAAGAGAGAAAACTAAAACAACACACAGCACGAACTGGGACAACACACAGGAAACTCCCACACAGAGAAGGGAAAAACTTGAACTCATCACACACACGCACACGCAGAGACACATGTACAAAGCAAAACACACACACATATGAGAAGCAAAACACACAGATAGGCACATGGCTACATTCAACCATTTAAGCTAATCCCCTCCATAGATTGCTCACACAAGCAAACTACACACATACACACACACACACACTAGCTAGAATACTCGCTAGCCACCCACGCGCTGACACACACCCAAGGTAAAGCTACCAACACTCATCCACAAATTATACGTACATACGACCCACATACCACCACCCACACACACGCCAACGCATACCATCTGCAAAGACAAACTCACTACACTTACACCATGGTTACAAAGACCAATCACCCACGCGCGCACACACCACGCACACACACACCAACACACATCTCCGCACATACCAGCTGCAATGACGCATACACTTCCACATACAAATACATCGACACACACACGCACCCACGCACACACATAAACACGCGCATCCACTGCCGCACACGCACACACACCGGCACGTACTTTCGCACACACGCATACCATCAGCACACACCCACACACACTGCAAAATACATACTCTACAAAGAAAATTCGCCCTAATTCAACGGGGAGACAGCACACACACACCACTACCACACAAAATTTGCAATATCCCACCGTTCAGCCTCATTTTCTGACCATTCAAACTCAAATTGGGTGTTTTCCTGGAAGAGTAGGCACGCACGTCTCTACCGCTGGATCTTCAATTTTCAGAAGAATACTCACCCACCTTCGACATCAGAGGAAATTCTAGGATATGTCTTCCTCATCTTCAGTACTTCCTCCAGATGTGTGTGTTGGATTAGATCAAATTGTAGAATATATCTTTTTCATATCTAGCATTCAATGTGTGTGCGCGTGACAACGTCTTTGAGAGCAACTAATGTTTGGAACATGGAAATGTACTATGGCCTTTAACTGAATACTCAAAAACGCCTATAGTTTGCTACATTTAGTTAGACACATACAAGCACACACAAAGGCAAGCATAAGCACACACACACGCAAACCCCGACACACATATACACACACGAACAGACACCCACACACACAAATATGCATACACACCCAGACTCGCACCGACAGAGTACAAACCCACACGCACACAGACACATACAAATTTCCACGCATATACACATGCACACCCATATTCACATAGACAGAACACGCACCCACACGCACACAGACACACACACACATATATCCACACGAATAAACCCACAAATGCGCACACACAAATATGATGACAACCCCGTAGATGTATGTTTCTGCAAACACTCATGATTTCCTTGTAGCTTTGAATGCTTTATTCGGATACAGTTGTTGTTGTTTCACAGGATCTGCCGCTCTGATATATTACTGGCACACACATACATTGAACGAGTCCCAGCAGACGATGAGTTACATGTGACGCTGTTGGAGGCGTGTGTGTGACACGCTCTGGACACTCATATCGAAGCTCAGAAAAACTAGGAAGCTGTCAGTTTTGTTGCCCGAGTCTTGTGTGTGTGGAATGATGCGAGAAAAGCTGCGGTTCTTGCCTTTGGCTAATCGGATTGTGTGTGTGAATGCCC
Source organism: Nephromyces sp. MM_2019 (assembly GCA_015657535.1). Lineage (NCBI taxonomy): Eukaryota > Apicomplexa > Aconoidasida > Nephromycida > Nephromyces > Nephromyces sp. MM_2019. The sequence continues at coordinate 6,367 of JADHZB010002129.1, read as the reverse complement.
TTTCCAGTTTCATTAAGAAGCTGGCGATTTGTCTTCGCATGTAAGAACCTGCTGACAGGGGGTTGTGTGTGTGTTTGGGTGATGGCTTGAAGTGGCTGTGTGTGTGTAGTGATTCCTTTCTAGAAACTCTCTTGCATTTGTGTGTGTTCATGGGTGCCAATGGAGATATTTATCCATGTGTAATGGTTGGATATATGGAACTGTGCGTGCTAATGTATCTTCTGGTGTGTACTGGTATGTATGTGCTGGTGTGTGCGTGATGGTGTGAATGTGCTGGTGTGTGTTAGTTTGTGCGTTACTGTGTGTTCTGGTGTGTGCTGATGCGCGTGTTCTAGTGTGTGTGCTGGTGTATGTCCTGGTGTATGTCCCGGTATGTGCTGGTTTGTGTTTTAATGTGTGAGTTCACTTGCGTGCTAGCATAGGTTTTGGCGTGTATTTTAGTGCGTGTTTTAGTGTGTGCTAGTGTATGTTGTGGTATGTGCGTTGAATCTGTGCAGGTGTATATTCTGGTGTGTGTGCTAGTCAGTGCTGGTATGTGTTCATGTGTACTTATGTATGTTTTTGTCTGTTCCTGTGTATTCCACTTTACTCCCCTGTGTCTTTGTGTGTATGAATCAAGCCTTCTCTTATTCTTTGCTTTGTGGTTATGTGCCGAGTAGATGAGCTCTTAATGTGTGCTTCCAATTCGATTAGTTAACTTGAAGTTTCCCCCTCTTCTTCTTATTGTAGGGAAAAATAGCTTCTGGCGATATCTCTGCTTGCTCAATGAAGGATATTTTTTGGAAGAGAAGAAGCTGGGATTCTTCCAGTAGTATGGAAAGTACGGCTTAATTGACGCGTAATAGTAACGCGTGAAAAAGCGTGTATGTGTGTGTATCTTAGTCCCTGTGTGTGTGTTTTTTTTATATTATGAAGTATTTGCTCAGTTTATTTGTTTCTGCCTTTTTATTCTGGTATTCTGTAGCATTGTATGTGATGTTTTTTAAGCACATTTGCTAGTGTGTGTTGTATACTAAGTTCAAGACTATAGTGAATTCTTGCCATTTTGCTAGCTAGCCTCTCCTCTGTTAAATCTTCATGTGTTATCACACACACACACTGTCTATATCCTCACTATATCTTTAAGTTGGCTTCATTATAACCGTTTAAATATTCTTTTCTTTTCAGGTAAATCTATGTATTCCTGGCTGCGATTAATCACGTTGAATGCAGGCGAAAATGCTTGAAAAGATACTCGCACACACACGCACACAAACACACACTAGTTAGTGCACCAATATGTGGTGCTGTAATATAGCCTTACATGATTGAAGGCGCATACACACATATACCCCTATGGGTAATGGCCTTACAGCAGTGTCTAAGGCCAAATTAAATTTGCCACAAGCCTTAACTTATGCAAAGGTGATTCTAGCGTAATCACACACGCGCCAACACGCACACACACGCGCACACGGACAGCTTTTTACTTCGAAGCGCACACAACCACGCGCACACCCACACCCACAAGCCCACACCCGCACACCTACGCACCCACATCCGCATCCACACACATCCACACATATCCACACACACCAACACACCCACAGCCACCCCCCCCCCTACACGCACACACTCAGCTCTTCTTTTCAATTCCAATCTCGCAAGTGTGTGTGTCTACCCACTTACCAATGATAAATTTCATTCCCAAACTCCCTATATTCTCTTCAAAACCTCGTGGGAGAGCCGTCTTAACGAGCTCACTTTCTCACAGAGGGTGTACTTACATTCCCTTAAACTGAAACTTACTTAGTCTCTGAGATGTTGAAAGTTCTGATTCTTTCATTAATCCTCTGTTATCGCTAAAATGCCTAGAATTAACCCCCTTGAGTTAAAGCACAGCTTTGAAGATGATAGGCGAAACGCAGAAAAACGTCTTCAAAACGCTGAGCTACAGTTAAAAGGAACTTTCAGCCGAAAAGCGGAAATAGGAGAAGACTTAGGCAGCGATAGGTGTGTGTGCGGGTGTGTGTGCGGATGTGTGTGCGGGTGTGTGTGCGGGTGTGTGTGTTGATGTGTCGATATGTGTGTGTGCATGCGTGTGTGTGTGTGTGTGTGTGTGTGTGTGCATGCGTGTGTGTGCGTGTGAGTGTTGGTGTGCATGTATTGGTGTGTGTGTTGATGTGTCGATATATATGCGTGTGCGTGTGTTCGTGTGTGTGTGGGTGTGCATGTTTTGGTGTGTGTGCGCGTGTGATTCTTGCCTGCATTACATCTGCATATAGCCTATACAGGCTGCATAAACTGTGAGTGTGAAATGAGGTGTGTTTCGGTTAGCTATTAAGCTATAAGATTGTATATGCACGGATAGAAGCTGAGGAATCCGGTATGTCTGTATGTGTGAAAGTATAACATATTAGCACCATAGCTGATGTCTGTGTGCTTCGTTGCGCAATAATATTTTTTGAATTTATTCCCCGATGATAGCTAATAGTGTGTGTGCAGCTACACGCACACGCACGCACCGCAAAATAGTGAGTATACACCTAAGTCTAGATATTTTTGAGTGTACGTACACTCAAAAAGTAGTGTGTAATTGCTTTCTTTATAGGATCCCTAGGTTTTCTTCTGAAGATGCTTTTGCAGCACTTAAAAACACGGAGGTAATAGTAGGAGATCTGATGGCATTCATGAATATTACCCTGAAAAAGATGTGTGGGCGTGTGTGTGTGCATGTGTGATTGTGCTTATATTTCCATTAGCAGTGACTTTCATTCGGAACTTTGGTGCTTTGAACGCTGTCAAATGTGCGTTAACAAGTCACTCTCATGTATGCTGAAGGCATACGCATACACACACACACACACACACACACACACACACACACACACACACACACACATATACTTTCTGCCATTTGAGCATGCAGATATCTATAATTTAACTTCTTGCTTTACAGTCTAATGATGCTCAAACAAGCGAAGCAGGCGAAAGCGATTTCACCTGCGATCAAAGCAGCTCAAGCCTAGCTTACGTAGAAGTAGCTAACACACTGGATGCTAAGCTGGAAGGGTTGAAGTCTTTTTTATCAAAAGCAGCGAATAGTTTGTTTCCTAAAAAGCCTATAGTTGAAGATTATGTTGCCATTGAGTCAGGTATTACCCTGTAGCTCGATGTGTGTGTAGAGAAGCTGGGGTATAGGTGTCGATACTCTCAACAAGCAGTTTACAGTATTTCTTTGCTTGTCTCTTAATCACAGTAAACCAATTGAAGTTTGCAAGTGTTTAGAGTGATATCAGTTGTGTGAGGTTGTAGTATCATCTGTATGTGAATGTATATCCTTTGTGTGAGATGACATCCTCTATGTGTTTACAAAAACATCCCCTGTGTGTGCGAAAACGGCCTCTGTATGTGGAACAACATTCTCCGAGTGTGTGCAACTCTACCCTCTATGTGTGACTACGCTTCTACAATGGTTTAATTGAAGGTTTGATGCTCATCTTCGCTGACAAAAAAATTGCCTTTGTGTGTAGAAAGCTTTGCTCTAAAAGTACACTTTCACTGATATTTAAATATAGAAGCAAAAAACGATGAAAATCTCAATATTTCTGGTATGAAAGCTTATTCGCAGTCAGAAAACAGAGGTAGAACGTGGAAAACAGGTATTTTATGAAGAGTGAGATTAACGGGTGTAAAAACATCTTTTTTTCTGGAATAAACCACATTCTTTTCCCGTTTTTTTGCTGTTTTAATGGGTTTTTGATGAAAGGCATATGACGTTTTACTTTTGGGAGTTTTTTACGGCATCAAAAATGACTTTCAATGGCGAGACGAGCAGCTTTTTTCTTTTATACAAGTTGTATGATTCACTATACAAGACGTTCGTAAGAAAAACCATCGCTTACTAGTTAATAATAAAAAAAAACTGGGTTTTTATTTGTTCTGTGTGTGTGCCGTCACCTGCTGTACGTACACTCTCACAGGTCGGTGCATCCAGTATTTTATGTGTGTACTTGAAGTGGGTGTATATACATTCTAGATGGTTGGTTTTTACAGTATGTTTAGTATGTTTACTGTCGCCTTTGCTGTATCGCTACAGTGAGATGTTATGGCTGTTGTTGTGCGCAGTGATGTATGGACACTGTTGAGGCTCAGTGCTGCCACTTTTCTTACTCTAGTATAGTGTGTGCACAAGCCTTTATTTTGGCTTTAAATGTGCGTGTATATCAGAGTATGCTATGGTTTGTATATTTGTGTGTTCAGCTTTTTGTGTGCGTATCTGAATATCTGTGTCCAATTGCGTGTGTGTAGCTGCATCCAGCTGTGTGTGTAGCTGCATCCAGCTGTGTGTGTGTGGGTGTATGTCCAACTGCGTATGTGGACGTGTATCCAAATGCGTGCGTGTGGGTGTATGTCCAACTGCGCGTGTGTGGGTGTGTGTGCAACTGCGTGCATGACCTTGTGCTGAGTCTGTGCATATCTGTCTAGCTGCGTATGGTTGAGTATGTGAGTGGATGAGTCTGTGCATACGTGTTTGTGTGCATGTGTGGAGCTGGTAGCATCTACTGGAGTCTGCTGTTTGTGTGATATCTGTGTGTATCTCTGCCTGGGTGCCATCATCTCTGTTTGATGCACATACAATCATGCATATTTCGCGCGTTCTTGTTCGTGTGTATGTACATTGAAGATGGTATAGCGTTTCTGTGTAGCTGCGTATTCAATAATGCTACGCTCTGCTTGTGTGTGTTGGTTTAGGTTTGCTAAACACGATGACGTTATGGAAGAAACCCACGCTTACACTAATGAAAAGCCAAACATTCGATGAAAAGCCGTTCAAGTAAATTTTGTGTGTGTGCAGGAACTTTCTAATGTATGTACACCGGTGTTATAAATTAGCGTTTGTTTGAGCGTGTGTGTGCGAGTGTATAGTTGTGTATATATTTGATTTTTCGTGTTGTTGTTTCTATGAGCGTTTCGTAGCATGTGAATTTGAGTGCATATGTTGGTGTGTGTGTGTATATTTGAGTGAATATGTTGGTGTGTTTGCGTCTCAAAAAAACTGTGCATGTTCAAGTCTCAAAGTTGACATGTCTGTGTGTACGACTAAAGATACTCGTATGTGTGCGTTTATGTCTCTAAACTCTTGTTTGTGCATCTCAAAATGCCCGTGTGTGTATATTCTCAAACAAACTTCTGTGTGTGTATCTATCAGATCGACAGCAGAAGGTAAAAATATGGGCAGCAATGTGAGTAAGCTAAGATTTGACGAATTTCTGTGTGTGCGATGTGAAGATGAGAGGGTGAAGCCAAAACAGCTCACTACGAAGATGTTTATAAGTTATATAAGCAAATTCTGGCTCGATATTTTGATTGTACGCACACGCATGTTGTGTAAGGCATTGTAGACCTACTTCAATGAAGAAATAGCTCCACACACACACGAAATAGCATCCCCAAAAACACTCACGCAATCAACCCGCACACGCATGTTGTGTAAGGCATTGTAGACCTACTTCAATGAAGAAATAGCTCCACACACACACGAACTAGCATCCCCAAAAACACTCACGCAATCAACCCGCACACGCATGTTGTGTAAGGCATTGTAGACCTACTTCAATGAAGAAATAGCTCCACACACACACGAACTAGCATCCCCAAAAACACTCACGCAATCAACCCACACACACACTCATGCCTTCATCACCTACACATGAGTCACCAGCACACGTACTATAAGGGTTGCGAATAGAAAGGCTGGCATGTGTGCTTGAATGATATCTTTTTGGCATTGAATTGTTTTTGCATTTGATTTCCTCTGCTTAAGTATGTAAATCTGGTGAAAACCTTCAAAATTTAGCTATTTCTGCAGTTTTTCTGTAGTATCTTTCGCTCTTTTTCTCCTGTTTGAAGTATTTCACTGTATAAAGAAGGAAAACATCATTTATCTATAGTATTTGCTCGGTATTTTTTCTTCTTCTCTTCACATTTTAACTTCTTCATGCGATTTTGTATGTGTGTGTGCAGATTTAGCCATGCTTTTTCGAGGCTTTATTTTAAAATATGGGTTTCTTGTCGGTTCTTTTTACGTTTTTTCACCGTCTTCAAATGAAACTGTGGCGCATCGCATTAAGCATCTCACCTAGTTGCTTGGCTATACGAGCTCGTGTGTATCTTTATCCTTTGTCCCATAGTTATTCTTCATTGTCTTATTCTTCTTCTATCTCTGTTTCTTCCTCCTCTTCTTCTCTAGATTTCACCACTATCCTGCTTTTTTGTAGATTCCATATCCAATTATGACGAAGGTACTGGGCAAATCGATGAAAACGTTGAATATTTGGTGTGTACGTGAGGTTCATCTGAAGCAGGCATCTGCAATTTCTTGTCT
>JADHZB010002127.1:0-17026 GCA_015657535.1 Nephromyces sp. MM_2019 | reverse complement strand
GTGCGTGTGTATATGTTTGTCTGTGTGTGTGTGTGCGTGAGTATATGTTTGTCTGTGTGTGCGGGTGCGTGTGTATATGTTTGTCTGTGTGTGCGTGTGCATGGTATGCGGGAATATGGGTCTGTGGATACATGGCAAGGTATGTATATGCGCTTATGGATGGGTGTGTGGTTGTGTTTATGAGTTTCTGGGCGTGTGTGTGTGTGCCTCAGTATGCACTTGCATGTGTACATGTTTTAGCTGCTCTTTTGCGTGTGTGCGCGTGTTAGTTGCTCTTGTACGCACGTGAGTTAGCTAGACGCTCTTGCGTTAAACAAAGCAGAAGAAGCGAGAAACGGTGATATATACGTTTATACAGCTATTAGAAGAAGGCTAAAGAAGCAAACAGTGCTAACGGTAGCAGGGGGAGATTTGAAGACGAAAATATTTAACCAAAGAAACCTCCCAAAAAGGAAGCGATATGGACAGTGCACACAGCTTAATCAGCAATGAAAAGCATGCATCGCACGTGCAAATATCACCGATTTCCTCTCAGAAAACATGAGATATGCATTCCTTGATAGAAATACTACAGCCTACCTTGCACACACATGAAGAATTTCAATTATTTATTTTGTAGCACTAACATTCCAAGGGAGTATAGGAGAAACAAGTTTGCACACAAATACAACTTAAAACATGCCACATAAGCAAGCCTCCAAGAATCTGTCTAAAAAAAGATGAAATACTGTAGTAAACCCCAAAATTGTCCCTAAAATCACCCCGAAATCACCTCAAACTACCCACCCCCAGAGAATCAACACACAAAAAATACCCCCAAACTACCTCCCCAGGACAACTACCCCCATAAAAGCTATCCACTTCATCTACCCCCCAACTATCACCCACCCTGAATCTCCAACCTATCGAAATCCCTCACCTATGCCTCGCAACCTTGAGTTTCAGCATACCCAGTATTAGCATCGTGTCTTCAGTAGTATAATTTCGCTCTATTTGAGGGGAAACAGAGTTTTCAGGTGAGCTTCTCGCAATCTTCACAACCTGATCATCATCATCACTCTTCTCATGAGTTACAGAGCTTAATAGACTCGCACACACACCCTTGAGATGCTCTAAAGACAGAAACTGAGTGGAATCTTCGCCTTCACCAGCTGCAGAAATTCCATCGTTAAAAAGGCCTTCCTTAGCATGCGAGGTAGGAAGCTCTATTACAGACTCTATACCGTAGAGAGCAGTAACCACCAAATGCCTCACAGATAGCTGATTAAACGAGAGTTTTGACAAACACCAACCGTCTATCAAGCCCTTGAGAGTTTCAAGCAGCTTTTTCAGGCAGCGTGGAGTGGCAGGCTTTTTTTTTCGATGAGAAAAAGATTTTTTACTAAGCGAACTCGGCAGAAGCGATTCTTTAGCATTCGTTGTGTGTGTAGCAGCTACTTTAGTCACACTGGTAGCAGCATAACCACTGCGAATATTGCTAGGAAAGGCAGGATTTAGGGGGTCTTTAGCATCATCCTCACTCAAAAGCTCCTTTTCGGCAAGATCTTGTGTTTTTTCAAGAGGTTTCAAGGCAGGAGAAGCTAGCAGGAAGCAGGATTCGTCTTTTCTAGCGTGTGCATGTGTAGGTGTGCTTTGGAATGGAAAGGGTTCGGCTACCTCCTGTGGTCTTTGCGTTGCTTTTGAGTGGATATTCGCTTCTTCTTGTGATAATTCTGCTTCTCCCACTTCTTCTCCTGCTTCGTCTGTTTCTCCTAACCCCTCTTCTACCCCCTCTTCACCCTTCAAGAAGGACATCATTCCATGAAAAAGCACTGCTGCTCCGTACCAATAAGTTTCATCATCAGGGATGGCATCAAAACTACGGTTAAATACACTAGGCTCACTAGCGTGTGTCTGGCCGCTCTTCTTTTCAAGCTTTTTAATGAGCATATTAAAACCGTCAATCACCTCACACACATCGTCTAATCCGATCAAAGATCGATTGAATAGGATTGGAAGAACTGTAGATAAGCCCAGGATAGCGAAAACATCGTTATATTGCAACAAACTCAGCCTCAATAGCGAGAAGATCTCTGCCAGCCTCCTCAGGTAGGAAGAAGAAGGCTGAAGATTCGTAATTATGCTTGAAACCCTGGCAATACCTACGAAAAGACCGTATTCTTCCCGAAGATTATTCGTAAGGATGCTAGCTCTCTTTCTGTGGGTCTGTATATGTGAATCGTTCAAAAGGGTGGTATTTTTTCCGGAATCAAAAGCTATTGGAGTAGTCTTTATCTCACTACTTTGATTTCTACTCTCATTCTCCTCACATCTTAACCCGGCTTTTGCTGCTTGTAAAACACCTAATTTTTGAAAAGATACATCTTCTAGAAATGCATTTTCCTTGAAATCTAGAGTAGGATGAGGAAGAAGAGAGGCTGAAGAAAGTGCAGCTTCTTCGTTGATAGTCGCAAACATAACCTCTTTCTCGTTTGCTAGCCTCATCTTGAGGGAATTCTCGTATATATCGAGCAAACTATGCACTTGTGCGCTAGAAGAAATTTCTACTTCTGTATCAGCTGCTAAACATATATAGTAAACATTCTTCACATTGGAGGAGGTTAGGTTGAGCCCAAGAATCCTTTGCATTAAGCTGCAATAGTTACTCACATCCATTGACCTCCCATGAAGGTGAGAGAAAGCGATCATCCCCGCCTCTACTATCCTAAGAAGTAAGAGATTCGAAGTGAAGATGATGAGAGGTGAAGGAAAAAAAGTTAATTAAAAAAACATCAAACACACACACGCAAACAAACACACGTAAACACACGCACACACACACACACAAACATATACACACACACAAACACACACGCAAACAAACACACACACACACACACACACACACGCAAACAAACACACACACACACACATGAAACCAAACACACACACAAACACACACGCAAACAAACACACACACACACATGAAACCAAACACACACAAACAAACACACACACAAACACCCACACACACACATGAAACCAAACACACACACAAACACACACGCAAACAAACACACGCACACACACACACACGCAAACAAACACACACACAAACAAACACACACACAAACACCCACGCAAACAAACACACACACAAACACCCACGCAAACAAAAACACACACAAACACACGCAAACAAACACACACAAACACACACACGCAAACACACTCAAGAACGAAAAGCAAAGATGGAAGCATCTAAGTTTACCATTCCCTCGAAGCTGTAGTATCTTCTGCCTGCTCCTCAAACAAGTAAGACTTTAAGTGCTCTTCAAGCTGAGGGCTCAAGTCTGGTACTGCTAGCCCTAGACCAGTCATAGCACACACAATGGAAGTTGCTAGGTTTACCTTGTGGATTGTGTGTGTCTTCAATAGATTGTGAAGATCCTCCAGAATCTCGCCTCCTTCAGAAACTGCTTTCTCAAGAGATAACTGTGAAAAGTATCTGCAGAAAAACTTCCAAAAACAAGTAGAAAAAGCATAGAAAAACAGCAAAGAGGAGGGAGTTGAAGATGTATTTCGCGAGTAAAGCATTCTTGAAAAAGCTGCAGAGTTAGGGGCATGCGTGCGTGTGTGCATGCGTGTCGGTTTGAGCTGCCTGTGTTCGTTGTGAGTCTATATTTATGTGTATTTCGTGTGTATTTCTGTGTTAGTTTTTTTTGTGCATTCGCGTGTGTGTGTATCTCTCTGTCTGCGTGTATCCATGTTTGCATAATATTTTACTTTGTGCCTTTCTGTGTGGGTGTACTTTAGAGTGCAAAAACGACTCAAAAGATCAAAGCCCAGCGGTGTGTGCGGATTCATGCTTCTCGTTTTTTTACCTTTGCATTAAGCTCGTCCATCCAATCGGTAGCAGATATCTCAGAACAGGATGCTGCAGGCGGGAGCTGTCTTCGATTATATCCCTCACTTTATCAGTGAATCGACAAAGATAGTGGGATCTATTCATGCGTTCCGCCAGCTGTTTTAGCTTCTCACTCTTTTTGCTGGCTTTTGCTACACACACACACGCACACACACACACACACACACACACACACCCATGGGAACACAGCACTATCCAACACACGTAGCTCATAGGGATACACACGTCATGATGGTGCACGCCATGGCAGGCATACATAACGATACACATCATTATACAACGTCAGACACTCTCATACACCTCCACATCATAACACCCACTCTAAAAGCAGCACCAACACACACTGCAGCAACCCAACACACACCTTAAAAAATCCCTTACTACGCACCTCAACACACAATCTCATTCACGCCCTCACACACGCCCTAACACACACATCGTCGCACACACCCTGACACACACACACCGTCACACAAACACCCTCACACACGCGCACCAACCCTTTGGTAAAGGGGCTTCTGCTAAAAGATCTGGAAGAGCTATTGAGTAAGTAAAAAGCTCCATAAACGCTAGAAACGAACTCTTCTGCGAAGGCTTATTACAAACACACTCCTTCAGCTGCTTCTGAATGAAGTGAAGTTCTGCTGTTGGATTGCTAGCATTTCCACCGTAGCCATCGCTACTCTTCGACAAACTAATCATCTCAAATCTGATGACTGCAGCAAGGATATCGCCCAAACCTTCTAATGAGGATGAGCTCTTCTCTGCATAGAAGGTTTTGAAGATGGAGCTGCTGTCAGTCCATCGATGAGCTGCCGCTTCAAACCTGCGAGGGGGTTGGTAAGGGAGATGAGGGGGGGGTGAGGGGGGCGATGAAAAAGATGTTAAAGAAGATGATGAAAAAAACCAGAACATCAAATCAAACCGAAAGCTAGCAAATCTTCAATCAAAAAACAAGCACTACAGCACACACACACACACACACACACTCAAACACAGATCTAATTATATGCCCCAGCTACCTCCAGGAAGCTCAAAACCTCCACTTCAGCAGCCTATTACATACTCATACTTCAGCGAAATCTACAGATATACGCCTGAAATCTTCAATGTGTGTTAACATGAAGAAAACACTTCTAGCACTACCTGGTAACGTAGTCCCAAAAAATATTGCCATAGCACACACAAGCCGATAAGATAGCTCAGCAAATAGAAAGCAACAAACTCGCAAGCTTATGCAAGCAAATCTAAGGATATGTATTGCAGTGTATACACATTGTAGACCACACAAAAAAACAAGCAACAAGCCAAACCACCACACCTAGTGACTCACCCACCCACCCACCATACACAACAATGCACCCACCCACCACCCCCCACCTCCCCTTACGTAGGATCAAAATTCCCCTTGCTGGCCCACAGAATAGGTATAAGATGTGAGAGCCCAGAGAAAGCCACTCTTTTAACACACACGTCTTCAACGACTGATAGCTCATTCAAGACACTAAATGAAAGCTTCACTTCCCTAGACAGAGGCACATTCATCAATGCCTGCACAGCTGTTATCATATCAGGAGCATTGAAGTAGTCTTCAGGCAGTAGCCTAGCAGCTAATCTCTCAAAGAAGAGCCCAACAGCTACCATAACATTCGAGTCTTGCTTACTGAAGACTAGTAGATCAGAGTGTCTCTTCAAGATGATGTTGCATATTGAGACAAAGTCAAGAGCTTCAGAGTCGCATAGCACCGTAAGGCATCTCAAGGCTAGGCTCTTTGTGTATGTATCTGGGATCTTCAGCGAAGACTGTATGATCTTTAAGAAATTTAGGGCATCAGTAGGAGATTCTCTACACACATTGAAGATGACTTCCATCTGAGTCTTCGCGATTAGAACAGAAGAAGGAGGGAATAACGAAGAAAGCTGAAGATTCCGCTGGGTGGCTGTGTTTTCTTCTTCAGTAGGCTTATAAGGCTCAAGATGAGGGAGAAGCTTAGATATTGGGAGGCCACCAGCACTCAGATAGAGCTTTCCCATTGCCTTGATAACAAGCTTAGCCAGCAGAGTTAAGGAGCGAGAGATTGAAGAGGAGAGAAGAGCATCAATCCGAGGACGCTGAGAAGATGCTGATGATGTGTGCAAGGCTTTAAGGTTCTTCCCCCAACCTTCTGCAGGCTTAAAATTTCCTCGGAGGCTATCCAACATGATTATAGGAACAGGAGAAGATTGAACAGCAGAAGCCTTTTCTGAACAATCTTGTGTGCTCGCGTTCGTTGAGCTATCCTTGGGAGGAATCTCTGAAGAATGCCAGCTACTCTCCAAGGTTCCGGTGCTGCCATTGATCAACAGCATGCCATTGTTGTGTGTGTGTGCGTCACTTCCAGAGTAACCAGCAAACGCTAGAAAAGAGAACTCATCCGAACTTGGAGAGAAGGATAAGATCGCCTTATATACTGAAGGCAGCACAGACTTGTGTTGGCCTAAAGATGCAATAGTAGGGAGCAATAAGGCAGCAAGCCTAGCCTTCTCCTGTAAGATAAGAGCAGCTGCTTCCCAGCGTCTAAACGAAGCAAACTCCTCCTCTTTTCTGTCTGTTAATGCTACCACTCCAGGCTTGTGAAACGAGGCTACACTCGCTTCCGATGGTGATATGCCCCCTTTCTCTTTCATTATAGGCGCATCTCCTTCTGCCTTAGTAGTGTTCCCCCCCATCTGAGTAGTTATCCCACCCGCCACTACAGCCTCCCCCACCCTTCTCCCCCACCCAGCTCTCGCTTCTTCCTCAACAAAAAAGCTGCTCGGTAAGAGAACAGAGAGGAACTTCATACCCTCAGAGATATCAGAGAATGCTGAAAAGGAGATCCATCGAAGGGCAAGCTTCAGCAGCCCTTCTTGAAAGCTGTTTCTATAGGGAAAACGCGTCATAACACACACAACAGTGGCTGCTTGAATGCTAGAAAGCGCTCGTTTCAGGGGGGAAGATTGAAGACCTACTGCCGGAAAGTATAAAGAAGCGGATGTAAGCAAATAATCCTCGTAGATTGTCGTAGTTTGAGCCAAGAAATCATCATAAACCATCGGATATGGAGAATCTCTAGACGAAGCAGTTTCAGGAGCAAAATCTGCATCTTCTAGGGCTTCTTCGTCGCTAATTTGTGTGTGTGCAGAGGGAGAAAGCTTAGCTGATTTGTAAAGCAAACTGCTCATCTCATCTTTCTCTTGATTTTCAGCGAGCATAACGTTGACTCTTTGAAGTATAGTTCCATCAATGTTTTGAATCAGGTAAGTAGTGAGGAAAACCAGTGGAATCAGGTTGATTTCCAGTGATACAACCAAAGAGTAGAGGGAGTTACTCTCTAGGAACCTCTCGAAGAAGCTGGAATCACACAGGGGGGAGGGGGACCTATTAGCACATGAAGAAAATCGGGTCGGGGGAGGAGAAAAACTAACATTTCTAGGGGGGGAGAAGGGGGGGAGAGGGGAGGGGGTGGATGTGGAGGGGGGTAGAAAGGCGGAGGTGGAGGAGGGCGGAAAAGTGGAACCAAATGTTGAGACAGAGAACGCTGATAAAGAAGAGGAAAAACGAGCATCCCCTCCAATAGAACCTGTCGCACACTCCCGCTGTGCTGTGTGCTTCCCAGAATCGTCTGCCTCCGCTTGCAATAATCCCGAGCCCACTCTTCTTCGTACTGCTTCATCAGCTACCTCATTACTCCGGATTGATGATGAGCCACTGATTTCTGCGAGATCACACAGCATCTCCTTCATCAGAGCCTCTGGTGGCCCTCCTTCACAGAATGCTACTGCATTTCTACCTACAGCAAAGCAAAGGCACTTCTCTTCAAACTCGTCCGCTTCATCTTCAGAAGTTTTGCGTGTGCGAATGCTGCTTTCCACCCCTTGAAGATTATCCTTACCTACTGCTAATACCTCCCGACTAGTCAGATTGGAAGAAACCTTAATAAAACACGATTTCAACCAGAAACTCTCGCTTTTTGAAATAAGCATCTCCAATGAGCTCGCAACACTCTCATTCTTCAAGTCACCATGAAGACTTGAAGATGTAGAATCTAGACAAGAAGTATATTGAGCTAGTAACGCTGACTTTAGCAAACCACAGGTTGAAAGAGGAAGAAGAGGGATGATGTTCTCTTCATTTTGCGTCATATTCACTAAAAAAAGCGATTCTCTCTGCTGAAATTTTGAGCTTTCTACTGCATAGAGAAGCATTCCTTCTTCATTAAAATATGCATCTGAAGAAGTTAGAAGGGAGGAGAGCAGCAGAGATAAAGAGAAGGCTTTTTTTTTGTTTTTTCAAAGTGTTTTGAGGGAAATTACCAGTGAGGTGTGTATATACAGCGTGAGAAGGTGTGTAAAAAGCATTTTTTGCATGTTTAGAGGAGTTGAAAGATGCAGAAGGAGAGGTGTACTTACACACAAACACTTGGAGAGTGGGGATGAGTTGAGCGAACAAGTGTTGAGAGAGGTGTAGTTGCTCACACACCCTCAGAGGGTGCTCCAATTAACAGAACTCCCAGTAATCTTACCAAATTCGGACACACATCCTCATAAAGAGGTTCATTCAGCACAACACCCAATAATCTCACCAAATTCGCACAAAAATCCTCTAAACACTCACCAGAACTAGGATCATAACACACATCCGACTGTGGTGAAAACTGATGAGATATCGCAGCAGTTTCATCCTCTTTATTCCTGAAAATCTCCTTCATCACTGGAATCTCCTGTTTCATCATCTCTTCGGATTCTCTACAATACGAAATTTCAGAAACTAACTCATTGGCACCTCCAAATGCTCGCCTTTGAAGGCTCACTTCTTCTTCTTCTTCTCCTCCCTCATCAGTGTGAAAAAAAGAGCAGCTACTCCCTCCTTTCTTCACAGAGACGCTCCTATTTAAAGCATTCTTAACGACTTTCAACACACTAGAAACTCTCAAAGCAAACAGCTTTATGATTGAATCTATACAGAAGAGGAGGCTTTGCTGCTCAGCACCATCATTGGAAGTCCAAAGCAGCCATCCAACGCTGTTCAGCATCAGAGAGGAGAGCAAGTAGATCGACTTGCAGTTTGAGAGTTGCACGCTGATACCTAACATTAACACAGACGACTTGGAGGAGGTAGTAGAGCTATCTACTTTGTGAGTAGTGTGTGCCGGGTGAAGTGGGGAGGAGGAAGGCTTTTCAGAGGAGGATCTTGGTAGAGAGCAGTGTTGGGGAGGTGTGCCCAGCTCTGAAAACGCCTGAAAGACTTTTCTTAGCCGACTCAATAGGGTTGCTGTGTCAGAGCCTTGCAATCTGAAAAGAAGGGGATGTGTGTGGGTGGGTGTGTGCGTGTCGTCATGCGGGTGAGAGGGTGTTTGTTGATGCATGGGTATTGGCGTGTGAGTTCTAGCGTGCGGGTGTGCGGATTTGGGTGTGCGTTGGAGGTGCAGGAAATTCGATTCAAGCCGAAGCAAAGCTCTTGCGGGTGTGCTCGCGTGTATGTGCTTTCCTCAGTTTCTATGAGTTTGAGAAAGTTGATTTAACGGCACGCAAAACTGCTGAGTCTGTGTGTGAGCTGAGCTGTGTGTGCTTATTCTCTTCTACTAGGCCAAAACCCAATGTAAGAATACAGCTTATAATAGAAAGAGACAAACAATTCTTCCTGGCGTGAGTAGTGAAGAGTATTCAGAACCGTTTAAAGGCACAAAAACATCTAACAAGAGGCAAAGAATCCGATTCTTACTTATCACACGCATCTCTCTCTTTAGCAAATAGCTGGAAAAGCATCAATGAAGCCCATGAAACTAGGAAGCTATGAATATACTGAGGCAGACACACACAGTCGAAGCATGTCTTATTAACCGAATATCTCTGAAGATAAAGAAACTGCTAACCCAAACGCCAACCAAGATCTTAATAAAAACGCAGCTCGAAAGTGCACAGTTTTATCCTGCTTCCCCAGGTGTACATACACCATTGTGCACACACATGCATTCCTTGTTTGCATCCCTTATGTGTCTCTATCCCTTGTGTATGCGCATGATGTGTCTCTATCCCTTGTGTGTGTGCATGTACCCATCATATATACCTCACCTCAAGAAGCATAGCCGATTGATTCCACAGAATGATAAGATAATCCTTGAAAGGTGAAGAATCTTCACACCTTCGGCGAGTTGATGGTTCGCTTCTTCTGAGTTTATACTATAATCAGATTCCAGCTTTCCAACATCTTCAGCAGTATGATTATCACTTTTCCTAGCTGCCTCTTCAAGCCGAAAAATAGTAGATCTCCCCTCATTTATGCAGCATAAGATCGACATTAAACCTATGGTGAAGGTCAACACGCACACACAGACACACACACACACACACGAAGGAGCTTTTAAAAGGGATATTGGAGGTTTTAGATAGCAGCACACTGCAGAAAAATTCATCGCATTTCGTCATAATTGACGAAAATTCATCAAATTCCATCGAATCTTCAGCACCTCTTCACCAAACCCCCCCATCCAGCGAAATCTACCGCTTCAACAAACAAAACCCTCCCCTAAAAGCACTAAAAGTTTACTTCCTTCTCCTAATCAACCACAAACAGCAAAAAACATACAAAAATAAAAAAAAAATCCTCTTCTCCTTCTCATCCTTCTTCTTCTTCTTCAACCAATAGCCCACAAAAAAAATCTAAAAAAACATCAGAAGTTACCGTTAAAGAACATCAATTCATCGTTTACGCAGCTGCAAATCTCAACAAGAGTAATGAACATATCAAAGCCATACTGAGTGTAAGGAAAACCGTAAGCCTTTAGTGTAAGGATGAATCTATCGAATGATAGCTGATACTGCATCCCTCTAGCTTGCACAGAGAGGAAAGCTCGGCGAAAACATTTGAGAATCTGTACCCTCAGCTCTGCCTCCTTTGCTGCATTCTCAGAGTATTCTGAAGAGTAAAATGGCGATGAATTCGGTGAGGCTTTAACCGTGAAGGAGGATAGAGATGATTATACTAGATAATTAGGAGTGTGTGTGTGTGTGTGTGTGTGTGGGGGGGGGNGGGTGAGAGTATGTGGGTGTGAGGGTGTGGTTGGGAGTGTGCAAGTGCGAGAGTACTAGTCTGGGGGTGCGTGTGGGTGTGAGAGTGGTGGTGTGCGAGTATGCGCTGTTGCGTCGGTGTGTGCTTTCGGGTGAGTTGGCTTGTTCATGACTCGCTTGGTGTGTGCTTGTGTCTGCCAGTCTGTTTGTGTGTACTATTTTCTAATCTTCTTAATATATATTATATGCGATATCAAAACGTAGGGTGCATCTTAGCACTTGCAGAAGGTCGGTGATTGTATGTTTTAGCAGCTAAAGCTCCTATAAGCAGAGCACGGTAATATGAAACTGTATCTACACTCGCTTATGTATACAACCTATTAAGTTCAAATAAAACACCGAATGCAAGCTAGAGACGTTACGATATCCACAGAAATCATAATAAGTTGGAAGCACACGCACTTTGAAGGACAAAAATTACCCGCAAACATATTGAAGCATACCCACACACACCAAAAAGTATTGAAGCACACCGATATACATTGAAGCATATAAATGCATCACACATACATCTCGAATTATACCCAAATCCTCATAACCCCTACATCCTCTCACATCCTCCCAAATCCAAATAACCCATAATCACCTCACACACATCCCCCCCCTCAAAACCCCACTGAAACCCTGTGTACTACTTCTTTCTACCCAACCACCCCCCACCTACCATCCCTCTCTAGCAAATCGCAGATTCCATCAAAGAAGAGGAAGACGCTATTGCTACTCCCCTGCATACCGAAGAACCTACTCATTACTCCCTCCAGAGTCATCCTATTCTTCTTCATCTCCTCCATATCTTTTGCACACATTCCCCCAGGGGCTTCAGTAGCTTTACCAACAGAAAAACCCCCCAATTTCTTTGAAGATTGCGATTTCTCGCCTTCTTTCTTCGCATCCTTCATCACAAGATCTTCTTTCGCAGAGGATCTCTCAGGAGCTCCTTCAGCTCTACTCTTTTCCCCTCTGTTTTCCAAGTTATCTGGAGATATAGGCAGAATCCCACAGTCTGCCAATCTCAACACTTGCTTTATAGTATGCTTCAAGATCAAACTGTAGAAAGTTCTTAGCTGAGAAGCTACTTTTCCCTTCTTCTCATGAGAAACAAAAACCTTCCAAAAGCTCAGTAAAACCGCAAAGATCTTGCTCATCACTACATCTACACCGAAGATGGAATCTTCAATGAGTTTGAAGATGCTAGAGAGTGCTGGGATAGCCATAAAGGAAGCATCAAAGAAGAGCTCTCCCTCATCGTCATTCGGAGAAAACATATTGTAGCGTTGAGGGGTGTTTTCTAACCTAGAAAGTAAGATCAGAGGAAGAGAGAGAGGAGATACACATGAGAGATGCACACACACAGGAGACTCATGTGAGAGTTGTACTTGAGGAAAGCACATGACACTATCTAAACTAAGCACGAAACCCACACACCAACACACACATAATCCGCATATCACCCACAAATCCCCCACACATTACAACCACACCACATTACCTAATCTAACAACCAATACACACACATCACGTGCATCATCAAAGAACTTCAAATTTTCATTGCAAATTCCCACTTTTCCATCATTTTATCTATACAATGAGCTTACGGGAATCCAGAAGCAGATAGTGTGTGGTTTTCTCGGGAAGGAGGTAGAGAATTAGACGGATTTAGTGGATGTACACCACTCATAGAAGCGCTACTAAATAACTCTAAAGAAGTAGAGAATCCTATATCAAAAAGAAACGTCATCAGGAAGTCTATGTTCTGCTGGCTGTTGGTGTCACCACCTGCTTGAGCTTGAACTATAGAGATGAGAGAAGCGAAAGCTTCATTTCTTACTGCATAAAAGGGTGAGCAGAAGGAAAGCATCAGCTTCTTAATTCGAGCTTTTATCTGAGGAACAGAGCTCAAAGATGAAGAGCGGAGGCTTTCATTGAAAGCTTCCATCTCCATGAAGTGGAGGAATTAATCTTTCGTATAAAAACAGCGAAAAATTGGGGAAATGGTAGAAAAATGGTGTTTGTGTGGGGAAAATAAGAGGCATAGAGTTGCCAGAAGACGTGCTGTGTTTGACTGTGTTGCATCCATGTAGATGGGGAAGGTTTCGGTTTGCAGGTAGTTGTGTGTGTATGTGGAGGGGGTATGGGGGGGGCTGGTTTAAGTGAAGATGTGGAAAGTCTTCCTGTCTGTGTGTGGGGGGCGGGTTTATGTGAAGCTATGGAAAGCGCTCCGTGTGTGTGTGTCTATGATTTGAAGATGTAAGTAACACGAGGCAGCTGTGTGTGTGTAATAAGATGAATGCAAGAAGAGTTTCTCAGTATGTCAAGTCTCCTTTGCTTTTGAGTTGTAACACACAATGGAACCCCTCTTCTCTCTTATGTTTAACGTATGAAATTCCACACAATCAGCGAGCATGCAGGCTTGTATGTCAGCACAGAGAACCAGATTATAGTGGAAATCTTCCCTGCAAGGGAACAGAGGTGCTCCAGCGCAAACTAGCATGTGTTAAAGTGGTAGTATGCATCTTTATGTGTGCTTGTTTGTTTCGGTGTTGTATCGTGGTTGCTGGTGTGTGTGTAGGAGTGTGCCTGTAGGGTGATTGTTGGTGTGTGTGTGCCTGTTTGTGTGTGTGTGCGCTGCTCTTTGGCTGTGTGTGTTGGTGTGCCTGTTTATGCGTGCGAGGACAGCACACATCGCAGATGTGCCGCACACATATAACGCGCACACGCATACACCCATATAATAAAAGACCTTTTTTTTTAAAGTTGCAGAAACTTCATCGCTACCTCCCTCAGCTCAACTTCTACTTCTTGAAGCTGCGATTTCTCTTATTTTCCACGTATATTTTCTTCAATCCTCATAAGGCTTCTTGACAAGCGTGTAATCGTCGTTTTCTCTTCATCATCCTGCGCTTTAACATATGCAAACTTTTAGCGGATTTTTCCTCATCTTCTCAACAGAAAAAGCAGACAATATGGCAAAAAAATTAAATTCCCTCTAATTTAGCGTATGAATGTGATTTTATGAAGAGGAAACTCTCTATGCTCCAGTTTGAGGAAATTAGAAACAGGAAAAAGAGGGTAAATTATATTATCGAATTTCGTATAATTTCTGTGCAATTTGCCCATTTTTATATATTTTTTCTAGTTTACTTTTTTTTTTGAGAGAAGGGTGAGGATTGAGAAGGACAAGAATGGGAAGAAGCAAAAGAAGATAAAGAATAATAAGAAGAAGACAAGAAAATGTATACAATACTTCACTCTCTTCTCATTGAAAACCTTATTTTCGCAATCTTCACGACTTTCACTCGCTGAAAAAGCATGAAGATTCAAATCCTCACTGCATGAAGATGACTGTATGCTAAGCACTCAGTAAGCTGAATTTTTTGCCGTTTTTTTCCTTTTTTTTAATGAAGAAGGGGGGGTTTTCTTATGCCCAGACGACGATTTGCTCTCTCTTTCGCTAATTTCAGCCTTTAACTCTTTGAATGCTTTGGCGATCTGCTTCTTCACCCAGTGTTGGGCTCCTTAAGGAAGTTACCTCCTCGAGCTCACTATGGGGTATACATCTGGTGAGTATTTTCCAGTTTAGTGGAGGTTGTGGATTTTGTGTGAAGATATAGCGAATAAGTTTTGTCTTCAATCTTTGTGTGTGTGTGTGCTTTTTTCCTACTTCATGCCTGATTGCTTTGAAATCGGAAGATTTGGTTTAAAGAGGGTAGTATTCGATGGATACATCGCCCTCTTCATTAAATTTGTTTGCTTCTATAGCACACTTCTACCTTCTCGCTGTACTTCATATGTGTATGTGAAGATAATGAAGTGAGGCTGTGTATAAGTGGGTATATTACGAGCTTTCTATATGAAGATGTTTTTTTCAAGATATCTCGGATGTAAGCGAGTGTTTGATGAGGAGTTTTGGCTTGGGCGTATGGAAAAATCGCCTGCTTTTTATGTGTAAGAGCGATCTTGAAGATTTTTCTGTGTGTGTGTGTAGAAATCGTCTATAGTTTATGTAGAAGAGGAGAGTTATGCATTATGTGGTGTGTGTGTGTAGAAATACGGCGAATTTTGCATGGAATAGGGAAATTTGAGGGTTTAAGGCATATATTATCGTTATTAGAATGAAGTATGAGTTTCCTTTAAGAGCGTATGATGAGCTGCTTGTAGGCGTAGCCTGAAATCCTTTGGTGTATGTGAGATTGAGGGGGAAGATTGATAGTTTTTTGTGTGTGAAAGATTAATCCGTTTATTTTTAGAAATTATTTTGTTCTTCCGTGTGTGTGTGTGTGTGTGCTTGTGCATGTGTGTTTTTTTGTGTTTATGTTGTCTGCATGTATGTGTGCGTACGTGTGTGCTTTTGTGATTGTGCGTGTGTGTGCTGTTCTGTTTGTGGGTGTTTCTTTGAACTTGCGTGTGCACCTATAGTGATGGACGCATGTGTGTTTACCTGCAGTTGTGCACCTGCATGTAGTGTACGTACAGTCACTCAGACAGGCATTTTTATCTCTCTCACAGGGAGGCTTACACATGTCAGTATGCGATTGCACCAGCACTAACACACCTGCATGCACTGGCTCATGGAAACACACACCCGCCATAGTTTTAAGCGTCGTAAACGCACCCCAAAAACACCGACACACACATACTGAAACACAAACACACACAAACACACCAAACAGTCCGCACACAGGCAGCCATACACAAACACGTGCACACACACACACTCGTAGAAATTTTGTTGTTCCCTCTTTTTAGGCACTCAGTTTTCTCCCTTTTCCAAATACTTTGCTTTTCATCGACTTTTTGTTGCAGAAACGACAAATCGCTGCTTCTACGGCGAAGTTACCTAGTCTCTATCAAGGTGGAAGTAAGGCTGAAGACAAGAGGAGGTGCGAGATTTACTGGGAGCTACTCTTCTCTATGAAGTATGGGCTTTTGCCTCCACACACACTCCGTGATTCTGCCTTTAGAAGCAGTGGTTTTCACTGTTTCTATGGTAGTTTTCCACCCTTTACTAACCTCAGATCTCGGAGCATATCTAGCACACAAACGTCTCTAGAAGCACACTCAATATGGGCGAATAGAGAAGATTCTAGTATAGCAAGCACATGCCTAGAAAGCAAGAAACACACTCCAAATCACTACCCCCCCCCTATGAAGGGCTTGCTCTGCTCAATTTCCTCTTCTACACACAGAGCAAAGCTTGGTTTGGGAGACGCAATAAGTCACTATCGCTACTTTGCACACACAGGAAAACCATCTCCAGGAGATGTTCCACCCTCCCCCCCCACACCTTTTCACACCCATCACCACCCACCTCCACCCTCTCCCACCCCTTCTAGCCCCCACCACCATCAACCGTCTCTGGGCACACACTCTAGCTTTTCCCCAAACACACACGTTCATCAAGAAGCCTTCTCTCAACATGTAGGGACTAGAAACCCCCCTAGTAATCCTCGCAGATACAAGCGCCAGTCTCTAAATTTACGTGCAGCCTATAAGGCTGCCAGTAAGAATACCACCTTCCAGAATCTGCTAGTAGCATCTTCAATAGCTAGTCTACCTCCTACTAGCAAAGAATCTACTTCAAATACCTTCAAAAACAGCGGAAAATCTTCTAAAAAGCAGGTTTTTGACATTTCTAGAGAGAGATCTTCAAGCTTCTCTATGAAGACGAGGAAGATACAAGTGCTAGATATAGACAGTCTGCCCTTAGATGAGCTTCACAAGCTCTTAATGTTTAAGTTGGTTAAGGATCTTCCCTCTGAAGAAGCTCTAAGAATAGCTAGTCATATCGCAAAGTTTAGAGATAATCCTAGCTATCAAAGGTATCAGTCATTGCTGAGCTTCAACTTCCAACGAGATTTGAGGGTAGCAGCCTCTGAATCCGCTCCTTTTATAGTGGCTTTGATGAGTAGAGCTTTTCAGAGCATTTCCATCCCTCTTTTTGTTGATTATATAAGGAGATTTGGCGCTTTTTCTAGGGAATTTTTGGCTAAAGAGGTGAGGTGGGAGGTGGATGGGGGGGATGAATTTGGG
>JADHZB010002126.1:6278-44446 GCA_015657535.1 Nephromyces sp. MM_2019 | reverse complement strand
TTTCTTTTTAAGTGTGTTTCTTTTTAAGTGTGTTTTTTTTGAAGTGTGTGTTTAAATGTATGTTTGAGTGTATTTTCAAGTGTGTTTAAGTGTGTTTTCTGCCATCTCAATGTGTGTTTTCCAGTGAGGCTATGTGACTCCGAAGAGTAGCGCGTTGAATGCTGATTGAAACATTTTGGAAACTTCTTCCCTAGCGTTTATATTTCATCATATCATAATAACTCCTTTCTACCAGCTAATAAGAACAATTTATCTCTTCGAATAGTGCTAGAGAATTTGTAGTTTTTACTAGTTTACCATTTATTCTTGAGCTTAAACTTTTAGATATAAAGCACACATTCTATGTCTGATGCTGAAGGATACCCTATGGCTTGATGAAGCAACCTATCACACTATTCCCGGAGTTTTATTGTATATATTCTTACAATACACTGAATTTTCTATTCGATTCTTCCCCTAAACTTTTGTATCAACCCACTTTAATGATAGTTTTTCTTTATTTTTATCTTCCTTTACTGATTTATACCCTCTAGATCAGGGAGAACAGCTAGGCTGGGCACTTCAGGAAGAGTCATATCTTTGCTAGCTAAAGGAGATCTTGTTTTAGGAACTGCAATAATGCGATCCGTCAAGTTGAACTTGCCCATAGATAAGCTTTCTTCAGACAAGAATGATTATACTAAAGGGGGTAAATTAGACTACCTGTCTCAAGCTGGTAAGAAGAAGAGTACATGTGAATACTGTGTGGGTCAAACTATTTTTGCTCTATTCACTATGTTTATATGTGAGATGCTAAGACTATAAATCTCGTTTCTTTTAAGATAGTATTTTAGAGCTTACACTGCATATTTTCCAGGGTGTGGTTTTGAAAGATATTCATTTGCTGATCTATTTTCAGTTCTTTTTTCTAAGGTTTATCTGCATAGCTAAGAAGGGATGGACATTAAATGATGGAATATCAATTCTTGCTGCATTTTAGCCGAGTAGCCGCTTCCCAGAGGCTTATATATATTTTATTACCAGTAGGATGCGACTCTTGCACAAAGAGAATACACACTTTTTGTTAAGCTATTGATCAAGTGAATTGTGCAGATGGAAGCTTGTTAAGTAGTACGTATTCGAGGTTATTTATGCTTTGCATGGTGTGCGAGGTGAATGTTATGTGTCAGGTAAATGCTATTTGAGTTGCATGGTGTGTGAGGAATTTCATGTATCTACTGATATTTTTATGTTGATTTTATATATTTTTTGCTTGATGATAGTTAACTGTGTGCTATTTTATCTTGCTTTGCTACCGGGTGGTTATTCAGGTGGATATAAGGTCAGAAGGCCGAACCAGACTCGTGAGCCTCTCAACTTTCAATCTCGACGACAGTTCAATAAGGGTACTCAACAAAAATCGTATACTGTAGCGAAGAGAGTTCCCTCCAAGTTGGGTAACAGGAAGCTTACTCGAGGAAGATCGAGGTTAGCTATTAAAACAAAGTTATTTAATGTTAAGCTTAGTTTTGGGCTGAAAGTTGTATATAAATCTTTTTTTTAACGTGCTTCTTCAGGTTCCTCATTTCCATTCTTTGTGATACCATTCTATCGATATTTATTTTGCTCTTTCTGCATCTTCCACTTATCACTCTTTTTTCTTGTCTAGCCTCTTCATCATTTGTTTTATTTTCTGGTTCACTCTTCAGAGTAAGTTAAGCTTACAGACTTTACTCGTGTGTATCAGAGATATTTCCTTTTTGCTATGTGCAGCTTCAACATTTCTTTCAATACTTTGTAGACTTTCAAGTTTCTGCCAGACTTCTCTCACAATTTTTCTTCTCCTTTCATTTAGTTTCAGCAACCGGAAAGTGTCTAGGGCAAAAACTGCGAAGAATATCTCTCGATCTAGGACCAATACCTCTCGCTACAAGAGCATTATTAAGCATGACCGTAAATCACTGATTAAAAGAAGAAGGTCATAATAATGTTTTAAAATTCTGTTTACTTATTTATATGTTTTATGCTTGATGTGAACTGGAATTTCGTTAAATTTTGCGGAACTCTCAGTGTCACACAGCAGCAGAAAGAGCGGGATGCTCACAGTAAAATGTATTTTTAGTGTGTTTACTATTAACATAATTCAAGAATGCTCTGGGAGTTTGGTAGCTTTAGAATCTCTTTTGGAATATTAAACATATTTAAAGTTGGTAGTATTTGGATGAAATGGCGGAAATTTTCGTATGAGCCTTGATAAAAAATTGTACCAATTTGATGCGTGTGCTATACTTGAAGGATATATCAATTTTTGGCCCTTCCAGGATGATACAAATTTCAGATACCGTCTGCCTCGATCAGCCCAATGCTGAAAAAAGCTATATTCGTACTATTCTATTTTTCATGGTTTTGCATATTATTTAAATATAATTTGTAGAGTACAATGGGATAACTCAAAAGGTTTTTTGAGTACTGGTTTCTTCCGGTTGGTAACGCCCATGATAGGTACTGGCTAAGTGAACGTGAAACTTGCAAATAGTATAAGAGCAAGGAAATATAGCATTTAGTACTAAGGGGTTAAATATTCTTTATAGAGCTACAAAGCTACCGCAATCACTTGTTAAATCCTTTCTTTGATATTCTGATTTTTATTGCCTCTAATCTTTTTTTGGTCTCCTTTTTCTTGGTAATACTGGAATCAAATAAGTTTCAGTTTCTTTAGTGTATTTTATAGTTTTTCATGCATCGTTGATACTTGCTTCAATTCGAAATAATCAGGATTTTAAGCTATATGTTGTATTCTATTTAAATTACGAGAATTAAACAGCGGTTGCTTAGTAAATTAAATGGCGTAAAGCTGGTAAGCAGAAATGCTATTTTAAGGCGTCCGGAATTTTTAACCGGTGTACTCAAGCGTGTGTGCAACTTGTTTTCTCTGAGGAATTTTGCAGTAAATTAGTGCTTTTTAATTGAATTGTAATTAGCAAAAAAAATTTCTGCCGTTCCTTCGATGGAGAATCAGGGAAAATATTACTAACGTAATTATTTTAGAATGATTTTAGCTACGCGATGAAAAGTGACGAGTTATGCATACCAAGATACTCCGCATTATGATCTGATGATGGTGCTCATAAAGGCGGTATAATTCGGTATCTATGGCAAGCTAGGATTCTCGTTACTGAAATCGAAGAAGCTGAAAACTAAGCAACGAAAAGTAGAGAAAACAACTAGGCAGGCTGTTGTCTTCTTTTGATATATCCCTGCTGTTGCTCAAAGATAAGTAGAAGCAATTTTCCCATTTTGTTCACAAACTTAGGCACGCTGCTGTTAGTTATTCGAGCGCTGGTGCGCAGTGCCATCCATACTCCTGTGACTACGCTGTTGAAATCAATGATTCTACCGAGCAGAAGCGTAAGTTGCTCCCATAGCTTTTTAGCTTGTAAACACTGGGTACATATGCTATGATAAAATTGCTATACGCGAGAGGTGAACCAGCCGCCGCAGGATGCTTGATTTTAATAATTTTCTCCTATCAAATAGATACTCCTTACCCTATTCCTCAGCGGTAATTTAGCATTCTCAATAAGTAGTCTGGCGTGATGCTTTCAGCACTTTCATCCATCAAGTGATCTGTGCATCACAAAAAAAATTTCGTGATGCATCCCTGGTTAGCGAAAACCGCTA
Organism: Nephromyces sp. MM_2019; assembly: GCA_015657535.1. Taxonomy (NCBI): domain Eukaryota; phylum Apicomplexa; class Aconoidasida; order Nephromycida; genus Nephromyces; species Nephromyces sp. MM_2019. The sequence continues at coordinate 40,786 of JADHZB010002126.1, read as the reverse complement.
CTTTCATTAGCATGCGAATCACGCTTGCTTAATGTGACCCCTATATTGTCAAAGCGTTATCCAGTGTGGCAATTTCGCAACCACAGCGAAATCAAGGCGAGCAATGAAACCTCTAGAAAAGGGCGAGTTGTAAAATTATCAACTTGCTCATGGATGCAAAACCCACGAAGGGAGTTTTCTTGGTTCTTTCACGGTTTACAGATAAGTATGGTCCTAATGAATGATTTAAAACTTTTGCTTTTCTTCTGATTTACACATGATGTATTCATGGCACCTAAATTTACAATAGAAGTATATGTTTAATGCTGCAATAACCACCGATCGCCATAGACTCAACGGTAATGGCAATTCGTAAGTTGCAATTGCTTCAAAACTATTAGGAAACAAGTTAGGAGCTAAACGCACTAGGGAAAAGTGTATGCAATCGACGCTTTGATAGTTACGTGATAGTGGCAGCGTATCTTCGTCAGCACGGAACAATGGGGACTAGCCGGTGAATCGGTGGTGTGCAGGCCAGCTTGGATACTCCTGAATTATTTTGGGTCGCCCAGCTGCACGTCTCCGCAGTTTAGTAGTCCTCTCTGTTACCGCTATAATCCTAAATACGGTAGATCTAAAGCCTGTATCGGTAACCAGGGGAAATTTCTAACTGCCAGGGGCTGCTCCTCAAAAAGTGGGTCATTTATCCGAAGGTATTTTCCAGCGCATAATACCGCATAGGGAAAGTGATGCCGCAGGTAGGCGCAATATAGACAAGAGCAGGCTGGAATCTATTGGGATGATGGATCACAGGAGCTACCTTAGTTGTAGCCCACACTTCCTTTTCTGTATACACATTTTCGAGTGGCCCTTGTGCATTGAGCACTATAATAAGCATCTCCATCGCTTGCTCAGTCCGTAGCATCGATTTTACGACGCTACTGCGATCAGAATTTTACCAAGCATTCACGATATAGCACCATGGTATGGATATTATATTCTTGGATCCTTACTGTTAACATGCTGAGGGCTGTGCCCTAAACATTATGCTGTGATGACAACCTCTTGTCTCGACTTATTACTTCAAATATTTCACTTATTTTGTCACAGAGCGTAGCGATCTGTTATATAAGCACCGTCGCCTCCTCCGTATCACCTGCACTTTACTGTAAAACTGAGCCAATTTTTATGCTTTTCTATAGTCTCTCGGTAATACTTATCTTTGAATGTACAACGAATACTCATTTGCAGCCCGGTAAAATTAGTTCACCACAGGAAAGGTGATACTGTGTTCATGGTGTATTGCTTTAAGCAAATGAGGTACTTTTAGCCATCTTTGAGCTTAGTTCACGGTGCTAAAGATGACTTGTGCATTCGCTGGAAGTAAAGTGGCATCAGTGGAGCGAATGCGGAATTTAGGAGGAAATATCATGTGCGAGTAGTAATTGCCAACATTCATAACAAATACCGAAGCAGATGAAGTTGAAAAAGAGTAAATTTGCATAGTTGCGAGAATTCAAAATTAAGCAGTCAGGAACAATAAAATTTTTTTTTTTCTAAAAGCAGGCGGATAATTAGATAATGGGAATAATCAAATTGGAAACAGACCTTGCAATGGATAGGAACTTTATTCTTCCTTAGTATTGCGTTACTGTTTGTGTACATGTTTATCTGTATTATGAATTCCTGCAATAATAGAACAAAAAAACGATTTTGGACCTTGTCAATGCACCTGAGTAGGCATCCTACATGCAGTATATAGCTATTTGAAATATGATTCAGCTGACCTTTCTGCTATAGAAATAGTCGAAGTGCATCGAGGCTTGTACCTAGTAATATACGAAACCTAGGAGACGATGCAGGAGAACACTCTTGAGGAAGTTGGATGAAAGTCAGCATCTGGCGTTTGCGTTGTTAATGGGTGCCTAAATTTTTTTTTATCTCAGCTGCGCAAAAAGCCCTTGGCATCTAAACCAAGCGGCCTCGATTTGTACCAAGGAAACTTAGTTATGCTCGTTCTATCATCCAGGGGCGAGAAATTGCAAGGGAACAGACCCTAGTCCCGTATAGCCCTATTTCTGCGGAAGTGATCCAAAACTTATAATATTCTTCATATTATGCACTTTGCATGAGGCGAAATGAATCGACAAGAAACAAAAGTAGGCTTTCCGATTACGGTTACACGTAATCGGATTAGACGAGGACTGCAAGTACAGGTTTCAGGAGAAGCAGACAAATATCGAAAGGGTACTAAGGAGACCTCTCATAATGCCGCAGTGCATCCCCAAAGTACAGCACTGGCGTCAGCAGCAACTGCAAATTTTAGCATAGGGCCAGTCTCTTCAAGTACTAATCTCATGAATCGTAGAGAGGATGCCGCGAGTAATCAAAAATCTTCACCTCGACAGTTTAATGCGTCTTTAAATGCAAGGAATCCTCACTTATCACCGAATATGGTGTACTATTCTCTCAAGGAGCGAGAGTTTAAACGTGAAGATGCAGAGCATGCAGTCACGCTAATTAATATAGAGGGGTATGCAGAGCATGGTAAACAATGTTAGCATTAATTGACAAGTGCCAATGGCTAGGTATATGCATACTGGGCTGAGTTCATGCTTACTATTTAGCAGTAGTAAGTGCTTGCAAGGCATCTTATCTTCTGGCTACCTGCGTTGTAAGCTTATACTACATGCTAGTTTTTCACCATGTATACAATTGCTTCCTTGCTTATCAGCTGGATGCATTGGGTTCTGTGAATGCTAGCTATGGCGCTATTTAAAGCCTTTTGCCAAAGCGATTGAAAGAGTTTTGTGGCTTGTCAGCTTCACCAGCTTCTTATATAGATAATCAAAATAGCCGTAAAAACTATACGTGCCCAGAATTTTGTTAATAGCACAATTTTTCTGCTTGCTCTGGGTATTTGTAAAATTCACTAGGATTTGAACTCTAGCTTCATAGCAGTGTTGAACGCATGCTAGCCGCTAATGGCATCACTTTTATTCCCTACAACCTTTCAAAGGGTGGATAATAGCTATGATAATTAATATAAAATTTTCCTCGCCTAGCTGCGTTTTCCATGCATACTGCCATAATCTTAGACTTTCCACGGGGTAAAGAATCCATTTTTTCTTGTGTTTTACCAGTTGCTGCATCTCTGTCCAGCCGGCTGCAGACGATGCAGGATATGACGGTACGACCCAAATCGCTGGCTCAGGGCATGCTAATGAGTTATTGGAGGCTACTACAAATTATGCCCATAAAAGTGAGTTGCGAATATGATAATAAGTGCAGGTTTTTAGCTTTATCTGAGGCAGAATTTAAAATTAGTGAGTGAAGCTATATGTTTTTTTATTTTCACAGGAATTCTGGCTGTAGATATTTTTTATTCTTGCTTCGGCAGCTTCTTGTATGATTTCTATGTATAAACCTAGTGAAAACATGTTAATAATAATGAAGTTCAAGTTACTATTCATAACGATGTTCGGGCAAGGCCATGCTATCTGTAAAATTCTAGGCACGTCTTTACGAAATAGGATAGAATTCTGTGAAATGGGCACTCAAACCTCCGGTTCATTCAAAAGGTAACCAAGTTGCTAAAGAAAGCTTTTGGGTTAAGAAGTTACTCGCTTCGGGGTATGCGAATCTTTCTACCTCCGAACTTTAGCATTTATCCTCCTGATATTTTATGGTAACCTTCGATTTTTATTTTGGAAGGGAAAAAGGAATAAGAACGGCACCAATTGCACTGAAGAGATCGATAGGCTCTGGTATGATTTACTGGATTTATTCAAGGTTTAGTCGTTTAGCTGCTCTTGGACAGCTGATATTGTTTACTATCTTGCGATTATTTTGGAGAGCAACTAGTGAAATACCTGATTTCTTCGACAATTCATAGGCGAATGAGCTGTATGCGCGTAATACTTCTAATACTAGGAGTTATTCGCCTGTCTTTTCGTTAAATAAAAAGCGATTTTAGCTAAAGATGAATTACTACGTAGTTACCATATTGTATTTAAAATTCTTTGCCTACTTTTGATATGCTGAATCTCTGAAAAGATAGCCGTGATTAAAATAAAGAGCCACAAAAATTTCACGGTTTAACGAACGAAGTTATGACGTGATATCTATAAGCTGTTTACTTTACTGCTATATTCAAAGTAAGAAGCTGATATTCATTCCGTTATTAATTTTTTTTCTATGTGCAATTCCACGATTTGAATTTGAAGCATCTTTTACACTTAAACTTCAGTGAAGCCATCGTAATAATGAATACAATTAAATAAAGTTTATACCTTTTTGTGCATTGTTTCTCATGCATAAAATAATTCCTGGAGGCTACCTTTTAAATCCCCTCAACTAAAATATGATGTTTCCATTACGATTTCAGTGTCAAAGTCGCAAATACATGACTCAAAGTTGCTTTTAAAGGGAAGTAGTATCTGTCTGAAGGATAGTTTGATGTTTTGCCTTAAAAAGGTTAGATGAATTTAAAAATTCTACAGTCCTTAAGCTGAGGTACCTGAAATACTCTCATCCATTATGCATAATTTGCTAGTCTGCTTTTATGAAAATAGCTTCAAGTCGTCCTAGTTCTTTCCCATGTCCTAGCAGAAGTATTAAGAAAAAACTTAAACGTGTTATACACATAATTTTTTGTCCTAGAATGTCATGCGAGCTGAGCTATTCCTCTTAGATTGGGCTGTTTTAAGTTGTTTAACGAAGTCCTTAATGCAAGCACCTACGCGCAAGTAGGAGATATTTCAAGTTAATTATGCGCAACTACTGAGAACACACTTTATTTCATTAATGTTTTTATTGCCATTTCAATTTTGCAACATTTTTCTTGATTAATTTGAGGTTAAGGACGAAAAATTAGCGAAGAGGCTACTTTTTTTGAAATAATGGTTGAATTATTTCTCACGCATAAACGTAAGACGAGGAATATCGTAAGCTCCAAATTTTGTTTCTATAAATTGCACAAGTTTACTACATGAAATTTCTTTTTCTTAAACGAGCTATTTTGCTGCTCATCTTGCTGTCATTTAATAGGCAGAACCAAATTTGGTGTGAGAGTGGCATCCAGTATACGAAGTAAATTTGCATTTTTTTATTATGCTACTTTTTTTTGGGTTCCTTTTTAAACCTTTGATCCCCTTAGAACTTCTTTCCAATGAAAGTTTTTAAGTATAATACTTATTTTTAGGGAGCTGGGCCCATTTTAACGGAGGAAAATTCAAATAATGGAGTTGCAAGCGGCGAAAAGCTACCTGCCGATATGAATATCTCACTACTGGTAAATCCAAATGAGTTAAGCAATAAAGATAGCTCACACACAAAAAAATGTCGTTTTTAGTGAAACTAATAACCTTTGTGTTTAAGCGCACTCGAAGGAACAACCATTGCTCTTTAGATAAAACTTAATAAAATATTTTCTTATTCTAATGATAAAATTCCTTTATATGGACTGTGTTAGCTTTTATAAAAAGTGAAATTTGCAAAGCTCAGCTTGAAAAAATAACAAGATTCGTGTTATTTCCCTGTCTTCACCCCCAAATGTTAAATATATTAAGAAGTATGGAACTCGATGCACTACTTGCTTTGCTCGCTTTAAGAGTTTTTTTGTCTTATCAGCAAGTATTTGGTGTTTCTCCATTTACTATGTATGGAACTACTTTACTAAAAATCAAGATAGCTAGATGCTGCTCAAAGGTTCTGCATGAACCTTGAGTCAAACTCTAATGCAACACGATTGAATTTTTATACTATAATTCTAATTTTTGTAAATATGAAAAGTTTTTGAAAGGTATCCGCTAAGAAATAGTTTTAGTGAATTTACACCAAAGGTTGTACTTGCGCATTAATGGCTTGCAGTACAAATTTTGCAGATAATAGAGAGAATTTTAAATCAGATTAGAGATAAAGAGATATATAAGGAGATATTTTTTAAGGCGGAAAAAAAAAAAGATTCATTCTTCCCGGAAGAAGAGGCAAATGTGAAACTTTTTCATTTTCACACTTTCGGCAAGGAAACTTCTTCTTTGCCGAAAAAGCTGGAAACCACTTGTGTAGAGTGTAACCCAAAGTACCCAGACTTAATTGCGGTTGGATTCGGTATGTTTTATAATTCGGATTGTGCAAACTAGGGGCTCATTTTTTCAATTAGTCTCTTATTGTGATTTTTCTTTATTAATAATATATATGGAAATAAAGCATGAATTGTTTTCGTGAAAAAGTGCAGGTACATTAATTGTGGGTATTTTATAATATGGTAGAATTTGATACTTTTGGTAAGAAATAAAGAAAAGGTTAAGAATGAGAAGCAGTCTGCCAATTTTGTTTAGTGTAAGACTTGGGCAAGAACTACACTCAATACATTGCTCAAATGCGTTTATGAAATTGGCATATTTTGGTCCTGCATTTTTCAATCTCTTTAGCATGAAATCATGTATTTTAAGCGGCATATAGAGTTAAAATAGGCTACCTGAAATAAAACATGCCAAATAAAGGTGTCAATCGCGGAAGATTTACTACACGATGCCCATAAAATACGCATCTATTACAATAGAAGATTAGTATAAATTTATTTAATTAACTTACCAATAGGATTGTAATATTTTACAATACTTTGTAGCTGTCATAGTTCTCTTGCGTGTACTTGTATTATTTTTATAATGCTGTGACTATGTTTTGTTATAGGAGTTTCAGTTGTGCCAGCTCCTGCTAAATGTGCCGGTTACATAACCTTCTACTCCTTGAAAAGTATTAGACAACCTGAAAAAATCTTTTTGTGCGACCAAGTAAGACTAAGATTATTTTTTTAAAAATAGAATGCTGATATCAAATAAGCCCCCAAATCATTAAGATTAACTAGTGTATGCTCTTTGAGAGACAAAATGATATTTTTTTGTCCCTTTGGCACTGACTACTTTTCCCTATATGTGACGCGTATTAGAGCCTCGAATGAATTTTTTGAACAAGCTAATAACGCTCTTTGCCCACATATACCTCTTATGTTTGTGGGCTTTACTAAATTTGACGGAGTAATTCAATTCTCCATGGAACATTATCATATATTTTTTTACCTGAATGAAATCTCTAAAAATATTTTGAAGTACAGCGTTATATGTTTGTGCCTAGCATTGCAAAGATAACGAGTATCAGTTGTAGTATCCAAGCTTTACTAGGGGAGGCAATTTTTTGTTGTTTGGTTTTTTAAAGTCGCTATTTTCAGTATACAATAATTGTATACTGCTCTTAGGATACTATTGTTTTTTGTTCCTTGTAGAGAAAAAGTTTTTTACATATGCTTCTATCTGTTTTTTCGGATAGCGAAATTAAACTTATTGTAGAAAGTTTTGTTTTTCTATGGCTAATAATACCTTTGATCCAAGCACCAATTCCTACTATATACGCTTGCGGGATATCTTTGCAGCCTGTAAGTTGCATCAGCTGGAGCGTACGATTTCCTAACATGCTTGCCATTGGTACTCAACGTGGACTAGTACAACTTTACGACTATGCGAGAGTCAAGAATCACATTACTTTTTCAGGAAATTCGCATAAGGTGGCTTTGCAATATCCTGTAGTGGCAGGTATACTAAAATATATCTATTTTTGGGTTCATGGCAGTAATAATCATCCCTAGTACTTTTTAAGCTGCCTTCATCGAATGCTGAAGGAATCGGTCGGCACGGGTGCATGCGATGCTATGCGTGCATGCCAAGCGATTAGCAAATGACATTTTCAATCTTTAACTCGCTTGGTTGCTTCCGAACTTCAAGATACGTAGTTAGTTTTGCACGTTGAATGATGGTAAGCCTTTTTTATTTCTTTAGCCTTGTTCTCGGCTATAGACAAAAATTTGCAATGAATCACAAGGAATCAAATTTTAACCTTAGTAATGAAGTGCAGCAATATATTCCAAAGAATGCTGCATTGACTAATGTGTCACAAATGAGCTTCAGCGTCGGACAAAAAGTATGAGAGATGTATCAATGCTCTGAAATTGTGCCTGTGTATCACAACTCAGTAAAATGGAAGGAAAGCGACGATAAAATACTTCCCAACCTCATATCTATATCCCTTAATGGTCAGATAGCTATCTGGACCTACACGTCAAAAACGCTTCAATTGGATTATGTAAGCCAAAAAAAGTTTTTGTACGTGAGGCATACTAATGGGTTGATAATGAATAATAGGCATAGACCCTCTCTTCTGGTAGTGTACCGCTTGAGAATTTTCAGCATCAAAGTATATACAATAAAGCTAGGAAATACGGCTCTTTATCCTAGTTTGAGATCGATAATTGGACAATGATGATTTTCTCGGTCTATAAAAAGAGCCCAGCATATGTTTGCTAATTTTTTATTCCAACACCTCCGTAGGGAGAAATTAAATTTACACAGTGACTTCCCCTTTAGTTTCATGCCACGTACTAAAATGCTAGATGTATTCTACTCACCGTTTTATGGGGCTAGAAGATGACTAAAGAAGCTCTGAATGCCTTAAGCTTGACAATATGCGGTATCCTAATTATGAGAATCCCTTGAAATTTGTGTGTTCAAAAATGCTCTGAAGTTGGTTAGTCTTTTTTGATGAAGAAAATAAGCGATTTTATCCACTTGAAAATCTCGTAGGCCATAGAATTTTTTTCGGTCAGTGAGCTAAAGTTGTCACACAAGGAAGTGCCTGTCCCTGCACTGGAAGATAGTACATCGCAAGAAGGCTCAAAACCTCGGAAAATACGAGGTATAAGGGATTTTTAAGCTGTTCTATGTAAGAAAGTGGCAAAACTAATGATACTCTGACCGAGCTGGATATACTGGCAAATTTATATCCCTAATTAAGGGTGAATTCTTTAAATCATCATATAAAGCTGTGATCTCCATTACTTTGTTACAAATTAAGAACGTATACCGACGCAAAAAAAGATGCCGAAACTCTGTTGGCTCTGTAAACCTTATTTCCAGCTAATTTTGACTTTGTATAATGATATTTTCCAATTAATTCTACGCTCCTGCAAAAATGAAATTGTAGTATTTTGTGGATAAAAAAAATTATTGCATTAGTCTAGGAATAAGAAATATAGCTTTCAATTGTAGTCATCTTTTTAAACATATGCGAATTCATTGCTTTTTTTTGTTAGATCACCCACTGTGCATCTTATCGTTTGACTTCCATCCGACGGATAATAACGTGTTTTTAATTGGATCTACGGAAGGGACGATACACAAATGCTCAATTTTAGTTGGGAATCACTATTCAGATGTCTATAAAGGTGAAGATTTTTAAAAATGATATGCAGCTTATCCGATGTCGGTTACAAACATTCCCATGCGCCGCGTTAACTCCCGAATGATATATGCTCGACAGATGTTTCAAACTATTCCAAGAAATTCTCCCTTACTTCTGGATAATTTTCCTTTGCAGTAATGATTATTGCAGCTACAGCAACTTTTTTATAAAAACTTTTCGAGTTTTTTTTTAAATATGTCTTTTCGAAAGAACACCAACATGCTGATCTCTTCATAAGATGCTATATACTGGCATAGAATTCTATAGTATTTTTTTAGAATCGATATATTCAAAATAGCTTAGCTCATGGTTTTTCCGATGCTTTATGCGCTTTCACTTTTCAGCTTTGCTACGTTTACTCATTTTAGTTATGTGGTGGATATCAACATAAATTCCAACTTCCCTTTAAGGTGGCAAATTTTTACCCCCACGGAAATAAAAGTATAGCCTTAACGTTTTGCTCGTTTTGGGGGTGATTTGCTGCCGGCAGGCCATGGTCTTGGAGTCAGTACAGTGCGCTGGAACAAAATTTTTCCCGACATTTTTCTTTCGGGATCCGCAGACTGGACAGTGAAAATCTGGAGTGTAGAAAAAAAATGCCTGCTTGCAACATACGATTTGAGACAGGTAATGAACTGGTCACAAGTCTACGAAAAGAAGCACTTGAAGCATAAAGCCAGCCATTAAGCGTATGAGGAGGCAATTATTTTCTAAAATAGCCGAAAAAATGCTGTTCCGCCTACCTGTATACAATTTTGCTGCGTTTTATGCTGCACTTTCCTCGCTAGCCTCTACCGTAATTTTTTTTCGTATTTTTTTCTTTGTTCAAATATATTTTCGTCCAGAATATAGCACCCCTCTTTTGAACCAATTTGGGCATTGTAAAGCTCTCTAATAAAGACTACATTACAAGACAAAGTTACCTATATTATAATAGGAATCATAGCTTACACCCTTTGTGGTTTTACAAGTCTGACATCATTGCCTGTAGCTTCGTTTATTTCCGCCCCTCAGCTTCCTCGCTGCGTCTCCTCTGATACGCTTTCTTAAATATATTGGCTTATCCGGTTGTACCCCCATGCTTCTTACCCATACTGTTACCCCGCACTTCTTGATTCCCTCGCTTACGTGCGCTCATTCTTTCCAAGTTATAATATACACTATATTGACCAGCGGTTACGTTGCTTTCGATTGACTTTCTGATCTCAAGAGACTATTACCAAAATTAACAATTCCATGTATTCCAAAGGATGTGATAAAGTTTCAAAGGCTATAATGGATGCGTTATATTCTTTGGTGGTGCAAACAGTTCTCAGTGTCTGATTTTTGTTGCTCTTTATGCCTACAGCCTATTGCTGACGTCAATTGGATTCCGAGGTTTTCGGCCTCTTTTATAGCCGTTACCGGTGTCGGAGAAGTTAGTCATACATTGCACAGCTTTAGAAAATCTCTACTACTGCTTTACTCACTGTTTATTTCCATTTAACCCAGCTTATTTCACCTTCCCTACGCTAGTTTTATATCAAGCTTTCAGTGATTTGTTTTTGTTTCCTAATCTGGTTCTACGAAAGCTACCTATCGGAAAAAAAGTTATGAATGTTTTCTCATGTTTAAGTCTCAGTGACTCTGGTTGCCCGAAAGAAGAAATACTGATCTCGACTGCATGAGCTCCAAATGGGAAGCTGGTCGCTTCTCAACCATTTAGTCATGGAATTTAAGTAACAAAATGTCTTTTCTTACTAATTATAGATTCTAACCTACGATCTACACGCCAATCCATACGAAGCAGTCTCTCACGAAAAGGTTAGCACCTCAGGCAACGATGGATGGTGCATATTAGTGGGACAGTTATATTTATCTAACAGATGCCCCTCGATGCAGTCGGTTCTTTCTTACGTTGTAGAACGACAGGCGTAGTTTAAAAACGCATGAGATGTGACACTTTTTTGCCAGTCAACGAACATTTTCCATGCTAATTTCGTAGGGGAAGGCGAATAAAGCTAATTGCTCTTAGCCGTATCATTTCTAGCACAAAGAAATCATCATCCACGCTATAAACATGTAAAAATTATCTTATTGCGTCACTGTTATATCATGGTGAAGGGGAGGGTAAGAATGCGCTATCATAGGGCTAATCAAGTCATAAAAATAGCCCTGCTAATAAGTTGCCAAGAAAATAGCTAAACTTACATGCCATATATGAAAAGATATCAATCAAGTAATAAAAAGAGGTATCTACTGAAAACTTATTATTTCACCTCTTGAAGCTATTCCCAATGGCATATACGCAGTAAAATATATTCGGAATTACGCCATATAGGGCTAGATGATGTCTTTTGCTATTGGAAGTAGCCTGTGGAAAGAGTGAAGAAAATCTTTTCATCTAACACACTATTTCTGCTTAGGAATCAAGTGCTCACTTGCTATGCTATAATGCCTACGAATGTATCAAACTAGCATGACTAAGAATAACAGTTGTGTTGTAAATTCAACTATGAATCCCTAAGAAGTTGTACCTTGTCTCAGACTAAAGCCACTTAGATGCTTAGGCACTAATTGCTCTAATGTGCATTGGAACGAATCTGCTATATTTTGCATATGTGAAAATAAGCACGCACGCTTTTTTTCCTTCTCCTAGACTGCCTCGGAGTATCCAAGCACACTGGCCTTCAACGAAAGATTCGATATTTTACTATTAGGAGATAAGGCAGGAAATACAAGCTGCTTGAAGATTTGCAAAACTATGCTGGTAACAACTGCAAAGAATGAATAAGAGGGGGTTTTACCTTATGGGGTGGATAATTTTGTACCTACCTGCGAGTGTTAGCCATACTCATGAAAATACTGTTAACCAGCAAGTGGACTCATTCAAAAATGCCGAGTGCGCAAATACTTCAAAAGATCTTCTGAGGTTAAATTCTTATGAAGCACGACCGTTGACCACACAAGGTTCAATCTTCAAATGTACTGAGTTTCACTCTAGGAGAAAGTTATGAAAAATGTTGCGTGCCGTGCGCTAGAGAGATCATAATTTCATTTGAAGCTTACATGTTTGCAATAGCTCACTCTCAAGCTATAGCGAAAGACCCCTAAATGTTCAAAAACGGCAGAAATGCAGTCCTCGCCGGCACCGTGATAATTTGCTCTCATCATAGCACGACCGCTCATTGCCTGCTGAATATACGTAGCGCCTTTGTGCAGATAATTCCTTTGGCGTCCACCCGACTGTGCTCAGGCTTACTATATATAGCTAACCAGATTTTTACAAATAAAAGCAGAAGGATGCGTCTCGCATTCTTGGTAGCATATAATTAGCTAGCAAGTTTACAGCTCGTACGAAAGGAAACAATTATCACAGGGTTTTGACATGCATGCCGTAGGAATACGATGAGTCCACGTAAACATACCACTACGATTTCAAAGGAGTAAAATTATCGTCGGCTAGAGTACCCTTTACAATCAAAAACTGTGCATTTAGTACAACGAATATTTACTACTTTTGAGTGGGGAAATTCGTTCCAGATGTGCGTATCTACTACTACAGAAAAAACCAATAGAACATACAAGATATTCATACTCGGCCGCTTGTTCCAGCCATATCATAATACATATATCAAGTTGCATAACAATTAAAGGTGGAGATATTTACGAGTAATTCTTTCTAGCACGCATTCGCTTCAAGCTTATGTAACTTGGTGCAATTTTCTGCTGGATAGCTTATGTTATAAACTGTTTCTCTCAGGAAATTGATCAAGGTCATAAGTTTACAAGCGAATTCATGGAAGAGACGCCAAAGAAACCCTTGAAAATAGAAAAATTTCTTTCGTCAACATTAAGAATGAAACAGCAATTTCAAATCGCGCAGTCCAGCAGGAGCGTATGCACTAACTAAATCTAGTGGAAAAAGCTTAGCAGAAATAAACTTAAGACGTCAGATGCTTAAGTTTATCCTTCCTATGGCTCCGTGCAATGATAAGCTTACGTATCTACAAAATGAGATGTCTTCCCCAAGATTTCAGCTTATGCACAGCATGACCCAGAAGGAGGTAACAGGATCCAGAACATTACCGCCACAGAAACATTACGATATTCATAGATATGCACAAATTAGAACAGAGCAGAAAATACAAACGGAGGGAAATACGCATGAAATCATCGCGGATAATGGTAGATGCAGAACTCGAAGCGAAACCACACAAAATTGGGAAAACCAAGCACGCCAATAATAACCACACTGCAAACGAAGTAAAAAAACATAAGAGACAACCACAGCTAAGCGGATCCGTAGGAAAGCTTCATTTTCACACCAGCCTAAGTGAATTCCAAACCAGTTCATCACGGCCTCAGAACATGATTTCTTTCCAAGATCCATAGTGATTACTCAAAAGCTACAAAGCATCATACTATTGAGAAGAAATTATACGATGCTTTCTCCCTGAAAAAGCTCGCCGATTTAAGTTACCCCGCAGATTAAATCGCTCTCTATGCAGTGATAACGCTCCGTTTCAGACCCACTACGCAATTAACGGTCAAAATATGAATTAAAAGTTAGGATTAACCCCTAGAGGAGTATAGCAAAAACTTTTTCAGCTGTAGGTTTAGCACAACCAGCTAATAAACAAGTATGCAAGAATTCCGCGTAGTAATAGAGTTCGGTAGAGGTTATCAAGAGGAATAAACACCCTGATAAAGTCTCGAAATGTTCCTCAGTTTTATTTGCATTAAAGGGTCGTACCCAAGAAGGCAGGTAAAAGGGGGAAGAAGAAAAAAGATTCATAACTGAAGGAAGAAAAGCTAAAAATACATCTAATAGCAATCTTCCCATATCGAAACAATAGCCAGCAAAAATAAAACCATAGGTACTTTGAAACAAAGATAGAATCATGACACATTCGAGAAGCATGCATGAGGTTTCCTTCCTATTTATAGCTGGAGAGCGCATCACAATAAAAAATAACACTGCAGCGGTTGTATATTTCTAGGGGTACCTGCGGCTTTTCTTGCAAGCACTTCATACTGTTAGAGTATAAAAAAGATTTTCACCCAGAATAACAAATTTGAGAAAATACACAGCGTAGACTACTGTATTTTCGCAAAAACCAAAATTTTCATCATGCTCAAACGAATAATATTTAGCATAAAAATATTTCGTGGTGCTTCTGCCAGCTTCATTATTAGGACTATAGCAAATTTTAGCTTCGCCAGCTGTTGAGCCCGTCAATACGCAATGAAAGCTCATATATTCTAATAATTGCACCTTGCAGTTAGAATCGTCATACTAATGAAACAAAAACTCACAAAAAAAGCTGCGTCCAGGCTAGAAGTCAATCTGGTCTTTTCCAGAAGAATAAAACTTCATTTTACTACTTCATTTGACAAAAAATACAGCTTCAATAAACAAAAATCGCTTGTTTATCATAACAATCTGGGCAATTTACACCGAAGCGAATTTGAGGTTTCAGAGGTAAAACGCATGAATCGATCACTTCAGCTAACTTATATAAGTTAGAAATCAAAATTTGAAAAATATATTAACAAGGAACTCAGCAAATGACAACGGAGTAGTAAGTTTATCTCAAATTATATTAGTAACAAACCATATAGAACTTCACGGCAAGTAGCTACCCATATTCGAACTGCAGGGGGCAGATTCGTTGTTGCTTCATCAGTAGGCGGTCTCATAAATAACTTCCTGTACACATCATAACTCGCTATATACCCCAAAGAATACAGCAGTAATACACACGAATTTTTTTTCGCAGATGGTGATGAGAAGGGCAGCTACCAAAAAATATCATACTATTGATACCTTGCTAATAATACACGATAATTAGAATAACGAAATCCAACTACACCAAATACAATTAAATTAATTCAATATTTCTCCATTGTCAACGATAAGTAGCCAGAATTAGCTCTGAAGACTGATAGAGACTCCTTGAACTCCCGCCTCCCCATTCAGTACAGTTTTCTTTTTTCTCTTTAAGTATTTTGCTGCCGACTTTTCATAGTCTACTTCAGTGAATGGAGGCTTGAAGTCCCTCAAAGCCGGAACATACTCCAGAATATCAAAGGTAGCAGCAGCATCTGTGGCTATATTGTCTTGCACTTCCGAATCTACCGTTCCCTCAGTTACTTGGTTACTCCCTATGACACCATTTTCTTGAACCTCAATGCCCCCTTGACTTCCATCAACCAACTTTGAGTTACTGGAAGCAAATGCCTTTGGCTTCTTCTTCACAGTTGGTACTGCCGCAGCAACTGCCTTTTCCTTATTAAATAGCTCTGCAGACAGCTGAAGGTCCGGGTCCTTTTCAAGGCTTCCGGCCGTTCGTCCAACTCTTGCAGTTTTTTTCACCATAAAGATCCTACCGCTGGGCTTTTGGGGTGCTCCGCCCACTTGATCAATTTGTGATGAAGGAGCCACGCCTTCCACCGATTGGGCAGCCTTCGAGCGGTCTACATCATGACCAGTACCGCTACCACTGGCCTCCAAGCCATCAGAAACTCCTCCAGTTGCTTCCCCTTCAATCGCAGGTGACCCAGAACCCCACGCGTGAGACTTTAAAACCTTCTTCACTAACTCATCAGATTCAACCGTTCCAACTTTTACAGAAAGCCCAGAAGGTGTCGCCTCTACCTGCTCTTCGTCTGCTTCTTCAATGCCCCATTCTTCCACCTCTGATGGTTTCTCCTCCCTTCCTTGCGTAGTGGAGGTTGTAATCTTCAAAGAATCTTTCTTTGAAGATGAACTCCCCTGCTGAGAAGGGCTCCCCTTCTGCAGAGACTTTTGCTTCGCCTTCTGGAAGAAGGCTCTCAAATTAGAACTCATTGTCGCAGTAAATTAAGGGAAAAGTGCCTCGAGGTGGATATGTTGTCAGGCACAGTTACAAGCTGTGTAGTTTTAAGCCACAGCAAAGTTTGAATCAGGGAGATATTGCCATGCCTGTGTTTTCTGGCCTGTCTCTGCGTGCCGGAAGTCGAGAGTCAGCGCGATATGCAAATATCGATCTAAAGCATATGGTAGGCAGCGCACAGAGGTGTCGACTGCTGATATGCGAGGCAGTATAGGTGGTATATCGGTAGGCTAGGAAGTAGGAGGAGGAGTCCTTCAGCGGCAGTTTTGAAACTTACGTGCCCCGGATTAAACGGCCGGAGTGAAGCAAACTATGTGAGCCGCACTCATTACCCGCCAACAGTAGATCTCGCATGCCATATAAATTTACAACACACGAGGGCTGCGTAGACGAAATCTACGCAGCGCAGGGTACGATGCTGTTTGACTAGCAGAATGGGTAACTTCGGATAGTATTGTGTAGCCCAAAACAATATCGTGTGAAATGGTAATGCGCCTCGTATTCATTGTCAATATTGCCGCCCTTCTAGCAGCTTTTAGGGTAATACTTACGAAAAACCACATTTAAAGAGAGTTTCAGTGAAAAGAATCCCGTATTTAATAAAGGTTGTACTAATAAATCTACCGACGGTACTTGTTAGTATGCATCACTAGTAGCTGGCAGAAACCAGCCAATTGCTTAATGTGAACTACGCTGACGTGCAAGGGGATAAAATTGGGCTTAAATAAAAAAATAGCTCATTTCCAGAGCTTGAATAAGGGTACTACTTAAGTTTATGTAAACTTCGTAAAATATAGAGAGCAGAAACTTGATTTAACGTACGCTTGGGCAAAATGGTCCAATTATCCTTTCACAACGTAGGTGGTACGCCTCTGTATGCTAGATGGAGGGGCAATATTCGCCAGTCCATATTTTTCCCCTAAAAACCTCTGCAGAGCTGAAGCTTATTGAGCAAATTCTACCTCAGTCTATCATCTTGTAAGGTAAGACGTGTGTTATATTCAATGTGCCTTTTGGACTACTTTTTTTCTCTTTATACCTAAAATGGAGCAGTTAACAAGCAAATATTTCGGCGAATCCACGGCATGCAGGGTTTATATGCTGCCTGGAAAAATCGAAACTTTGCCTCTAGATCGCTCATCACCAAGAATCATCTTCCAGTGCTTTTTGAGCAAGGAGTGGTGGATTAGGCGAGATAAATCTAACAGGCGGTCATATAATTGCGGTCACCTTTGAGGTATTGTATAACTATTGCAGGTTACTACGTTGGATACAGCGCTGTAATAATCCTCCATCCATGGTACCTTCATGCACAACAGGTGCTTTTAACTGCCAAAGCTACAAATTTTGATCTTTTTTCGACCTGAAAAAAATACCAGACTTAAAACCAACCTGCTTCATATGTTGCTAAATCATTCTGGGTAGCCTCATCCTATAGATTTTATCATGCAGGATAAGGCAACACGGTATTCCCTATGAACGTGCACTAAAGATTATTTTCCAAAAAGGATATGATAATCTGCTTGATTCTAGTATACCCTTGGCTGTATGTTGTATAGCTTTTTTATTTCTGAAAACGGTTACAAGGAATGCGTCGTAGTATCAAGGCTTTTGCTATGCATTGAGGCATGAAACGCGGAGGGAGTATCCCGCTTTATGAGCGCTGCTTAGTTAGCAGAACATTGCTCTTCACTATAACTGTGAGTTAGCAAAGTAAAAATGGCTGATTCACTACGTTGCTCAAATAGCAGGCTATTACGAAACCTGTCCTGAATTGGCCTTTTCATAATCTAGTACATGAAGTTTCGAGCTAGTTAGCTCAGCATCTTTGTCTAAGAATTGCTTGAGCTGTGCTTTTGCATAAAGAATGCTACCTCCGTCAACTAATGAATAAGAAGTATGCTCTTGCTGGAGGGTGCTTGGGGACACGGAAATTTGATATATTTGATATTATTGCTCTTAACTCAGGATTTTCCAATGTGAATTAATTACAAGTTTGTACGATGTCTTCATCTTTATCTCAATCATGCCAAAGTTTCCTCGTAATGCTCTTTGCGGGAGGCATCCACGCCAGAGGGGTATCAAAAATAGCTTTTCTAATGCTCTTCCTATATAAAAATACAAGATATCTTGATTAAATTATTGCTGCCAGCTTCATTCATCATATAAGGGGTTCACTACAGACATGAAGCGAAGTAATATAAAACTTGATGATCCTTTTAAAGCTTAAATGAAACCGTCCATAAGAGACTTTATAAGTGGGAGTTTCTCACCTTACCGGGCGCCAGCCCAAAACTTAAAGTTTTTCTTGGGATGCCTCCTGAAACTCAACTCCCACCCATGTTCCAGGAAGGCACAAATCCATAGCTTTTAATACCTTTGCTTTTGTTTATACTTTTACTTTTTGCCCCAAAAAGCAGCGCTTTTTATATACTGAAACCGTCAGCTCTTGGGCGGAGTTCCTGCTTCTTTTTCACGATGCTGCAAATAATGCTGGGCAAACTCCCAAGTTTTCCTCACCAGCTCTTTGAATCACACACTAGCTCTTTGCTTTTTCGTAATTTCCAGCGTGGCTATCGCATTCCTTGCTTTTCATCTCCGAATACTATTACTCCTCAGCTTCCTCTTATTTTTCCGGAAGGAAAAAATTGTATCCGCTTTTCTTCCAGTTTTAATTCTTCGCTCCACTCTTTACATGTTTCGGGCCGAGCTATATCGGTCCATGAGGGCTATAGAGTCCAGGCAGGTCTATGTATTGATCGACTTCCTCTAGAGTACGTAGAACCTAGCTTTGAGAGGGAATGGCGTGAATTTCAGCATGCTTGGCAGCTTCGCACGGGTAATCATCGATCCATGAATGATGATATTGTATACATGAAATTCCCTTTTCAATTTTTGGAGACTAAGGAGGAAAGGCTTGCTATGGAAAGGAGGAAGCAGCAGGGAGGGGATGAAGATACAACGGAGCTTGAACATCTGCTAGAACTTGAAGGTGTGTTGGGAAGCACTGTTCAGAAGAGTGGTAAAGCTAATGTAAACAAGGGGAAAAACCTCAAGGCCGCCGAGTCCCAGGTTTGAAAGTTCGCAAACCTTTTAAAAATATTGAAGAATGATACGTACAAGGTGTACTGCCTCATGACGTGAAAGCTTTTAACCCTTCTGCGAGCAATATAGATAACAATATGCACAGTAGGGGAATTACATAACAAAAGTGCTTTACACTATCTTTTAAATTTGATTAAAATTTGGATATATCCACTATCTAATACTTTCAGCTTCACATTAGATTAGCACAAATTTTATGTCTTTAATATGCAAAAAATGTATTAATGAGCGTTACTCATATTATTATTAAAATGCTGTAGCAGTAATAAAAATTAATACAAAGTCTAGAAAACCACCAAATTACGCCATAAATATGTCAAGGTGAATAATGATTTTCAATTCACCATGGGGGCTCAGCGTTTGCGAGAATGCTGTGTTATCTTGCCATATAAGTCCCCATCTGGCTCAAACATAGCTTTTAATTGGAATCTAGCCCTCCTACAGATGCTATTTATTCTTAGGCTCCAGAGGGTGGAATTGATCATCATTTTCATGTGTTAATGGAGAAAAAAATGTTGATAACTTACTGATATTGTTACTGAGCAATCGTTGATATTATAGAAAGCAGGAATATTGATTTTTGCGATAAAAGGGAAAAATGTTTAAATGAATTCTCTCTGCTGCTTTGGCTTTGCCTTAATGTCTCTTCAAATTGATTTGTTCGCTCGAAATTTTGCCTTTTTAAGACTGCAATACCTTTGAAACTAGGTAGATATTGATTGGCCTGTGTGAGTGAATTTAAAGCTTGAAGAATTTCAGTACTTAAAAAGCCTCTCGTATTTCACTTTGTGTATGCTGCAATACACCAGCACTCGCAATAGATGCTTGGGTTTAAGAGCTCAGCATTTTCGCAGTTTTTACTATTTTCTAAGCTGCCTGCTGTTCGGCAAGCGCTCAACACGCAGACTCAGAGAGTCACACTGATATAGAGACACACACATATAATAACACGGATATAGAGACACACGCATATAATGACGTGTAAAATTTGTGTTTTTTTTCCAGACTTCATGCATTGTGGATCTGGTGATGAACGACATACGAAGAAGCACTTTTTTTTGTTCTTTCACCGAAATTACTTTCATTTTCAAGCAAGATGTAAATAATTTATATCTCCTTTTCACGTTTTCTTACGTTTGGGAGCTGTGGTTGCTGCCTTTGCGCGTGGTTTTTTCAGGCTTTGCTACTAGCTTTGTGTGTGTTGTTTTCAAAATCTATGTAAATCCACCAAAACTTCTTATTTTGATACTCTACTGCTTGCTTAGGCTAAAGCTTCCGATGTGAGCTCCCCGCTTCATATGCAATCTGATTTTCATTCTTTGACTAGAAAGCCTACGTGCTGCCTTTTTTTGGTCGTACGCCATCATGGGAAAGGATGGCAATTTCCAGTCGTAGACTTATTTTTTGGCGAATCTATGCGACAGGTAACTATGGACGCTAACGATTCCTACATTTTTTTAGAAGAAATTCTCTCACTCTGCTACCTGCATTTTTTAGAAAAAGCCTTTTCTATCTTTGTATTCTTTGTTTTCTTGGCTCTCTACTAATTTGCTTTTAAGCATGTTTTTCCGTGCATAGCACACGTGTTTATCTTCTGCTGGCTTTTAAAGGTCTTCAAGCTGAGCATGATATCATGGCACACTGCTTTTTTTTAGCATCTTTTATTGCCATCCTCTTATTTAGTAGCTTTTCAAATGTCAACACACTTTTATCCGCACACAATTGTGTGTGTCTACTTCATAGCCCGTGTGCTCCTACCTGGTAGCTTCAAAATACGTATTATGCACGTTTTTTGTGACGAAAACCTATTGGAATCATCTGGTTCATGCAGTGCTATTAGTGTAGTACTTACTTATAATCTTCTATTTGATAAAGCATCTAGAGCATCCCTTTGCATCCTACCTTTGCACAAACCATTCAGAGTATCGCATTTTGCGATTTGTGCTTTTCTTTCTATTGGAATGATATAGGCTCTCATTAGACTCTGTGAAGAGCAATTCGGAAGCAACTATAAACCCCATTTTGTGGGGTTTTGTCCAATTTGCCATCACAAGAAGAAGCTAAAACAAAAGGAAGGACAGGATTCGGAGAGAGAAAAGGTCGTCATTGGCAAGAAGGTGCGCCATCTTGACTACTTCGCCTAGAAGATTAATACATATGAGATTTCACACACCCACACACCCACACCCACACTCACCCCCACCTATACCCACACAACATGATATCTGAAAAAAATGCCTTTTTTAATTCTTTAAAGTTCGCCTTTCAGTTTCTGCTGAAAGTCCCGTACCAGAAAGAAACTTCTTGCTTTGTTATTGGACTGCAGTATATAATTTCTCACTCATGATTTACGGTTTTTTCAAGGCAAAACACCACAGTGTAGCTAGTACCCTTTTTTTGCTCGTTTTTCCATCAGATTTATAGGATTTGTAAATTGTGTTGTTCTACGCTATTATTGAGTAGACATAGGAAGGAATTTTATCTGTTTTATTGCTTGCAGGGGGAATTTACTGCTTGATGATAGTATTTTTTATATAGCTTAAATGTAGATTAATTTTTTGACTATTTTGCTCACGATTTTTATGAGCTTAAGTAATTTAATGCTTTTTCTGTATGCTGGTATCTACGTTTATAAATTAATGATTTTTTCAGAAATACACTTTCCCATTCAAGTAATATTTAAACTTTTATTTTTCTATACAAAAAAGGAAGCGATAAACTGCCACGCCATCAGGATTTTTATCTTTATTGGAGGAATAGCTCAATTAAGTGGCAAGCATTCTTACCGTGTAACGATTGTATCTTATCTTTTCTAAAGAATCTTAGTTTTATAGGATTTAAGAAGTACCTAGAATCTTTTATAGCATTCAAATGATGAACTGTGTTTTCATCTTTTGTTTTCAAGATCAGCAATATCGATATTTTTTACGTATTTCTCGACATTTTTTTGGAGTTTAATGCCTAGTCAATAGTTACAGGACGTAATTTCAGAAATATGGGAAAAAATTTCCGTGGATATTGTTAAATCAGCACTACTAAGCTAGTCTAACTCCTTGCTTTTTTGTTTTCGTAGATGCCTTTTTTTACTACTCATTTTTTCCCTCCTTTTTAGGAGAGCTAGATAGTTCAGCTTTCTTCTTCAAGCTTGTAGTCCTTTTACGAGAGCTAGCTAGTTCCGCTTTCTTATTCAAGCTTTCAATCTCTAGCTTCTTAAAACTTTTATGTCGCAGATTTTTTATTATCGGGCGCATCATATCCCAGGAGTTGGTAACATCGTGAGGCTCTTAAATTCCAGCATTCTAGATTTTGCTTGGGTTACCAAGGAAGAATTAGCTACACTTCTACCTCCTTCCGCATTTTCTGCTATTGCAAGCTCGTTGCCATCATAGTGAGAAGCCAGCGATTCATAGGCGATTATTGTCAATGTATCTCTTTCGTCTGTTTTAAATTATTTTACTTGTTACTGCTATTGATGGTTTTTTTTGTTTTGGTTTCATATCTATTATTGCCCTCTTTACTTCTCTCTGCTACTTTATGATGTTTTATTCTTCCCTATAAGTTGTTGGCCTTTTTACTTTGATTTGATCAACTTATCTACCCTGTTTAATTTTTTTTCCTGGGTTTTGCTTGCTCTGAATTCATCTACTTTGCACTTTCAAGCTGGATTTCCTCTGTAAAACTCGCTAAAGTAAAATTTTAAAATAGTATTCGGAGTATGCTTGAATTCAGTAAGAAATGAATCTCTAGTTCATGGTAGTTTCCCCGCATCAAAATTCTCGCGATGTACTCAAGTTATAAAGTCTTTTTCTGATATCATTATTTAGGCTAAGTATTCCTCTCCCTCAAACTATTGTCTAGTGATAAACTTGCTTTTCTGCCGTTTTTGTTTGCACAATAGTTGATCCAAGAATCCTATTTCATTCAAAAAGGAGATGCTAGCGATATATGATCTACTTTTGGGAAAATGTATTCAAGTATCCCATAGGCAACACATGGCATATACTAACTGATATATTGGCGTATTCAAAAAATTCAACTTGCTCAATGAAGCTTAAATCTTGCTGCTGTTTCTTTGGCATATTTTCTGCTATGGTAGCTTTGCAACGTCTAGTGGGAATATTTCCCATACTCTGGATATTTATGCCGTGGCTCATTTCGTTTTTTTTCAAAATAAATGCTTGATATACATATTATACAGACGTTTCTTGTTCCTACTTTTATGGTCTAATTTTAGTTACTGTAAAAATCTGTCTTTTCCCATCACCTAGATTAATTACCACCCGTTGGTAATTGTTCTAGCATTATGCTTTTCCATTGGGTATTAAATGCTGTTACATTAAAAACGGTAAATTTCTCATAACAAGAAAGTCATGCTTTAATTGTTGTCTTTCCTTCGATATAAACTGTTGTGCTGAAAAGGTTTTAATATGTGCTTTCTATGTGGCTCGTAGAAGTCATGAGCGCATCTAGTGCGGCTTGAAATTTTATCCTTGCAACAGCTGCTTTGGAGTATTTACGGCTCTTCATTTAGAAAAAAGACATTGGGCAATGCATTGAATAAATAAAGAAGGCAGAACTTCTTTCATATTAATGCGAGATGTAGCTACGTTGAGGAACATCCTGCATAAACCTCTTAATCTAGCGGATTTCAAAGGTTTGCGCGCTCACTTTAAGCACTTCGATAAATATTTCTTGCCCTTCATCGAGTTATTTATCATTTTGCCTTGGATTTAACCGAAGTTGCATGATGGGGCTTTTTGTGCATGCCAGAGGAACTTCTGCCTACGCAACAGGCAGCTTACCAGTAGCATTTGGCGCCCCATACCTTTTTTAGTATGGATTTTTCCTTCTATACTCTAGCCAGCCTTAAAATTGAAGTATAACGCTTTAAAGCTATCTCTATGCCCTATTTCGCTCAGTAGAAATTTAGCTTCACCGATTCAAATATTTTGAAACCTGACTTTCTGACTAGAATTGAGGATATACCAATGTAAACTTTATATTCTCTGATGACAAAAATTGAAAGTCCTAAATTTCGTGTTTGACATCAAGCATCGCCATTGAGGATCCTCTGTGTTGTGCGCTGCAAGTCGGTTAAATATTCTATCTGAAGAGTTTTTAAAAAGGCAGGGAAAAAGTGCATTTCGTGCAAATCTTGTGCGTGTGTGAATCTGCGCACTGGATGGTGCATTCTGTTGAAACTTCATGCATTTAAGTGCTGTTAGCCCCTTTGAGATACTTTCGCCATGTACTTAAGGGGGGCCTGAATGGTCTATGGGATGGCTGGACATTGAATGTATGATACTGTAGATACAATGTAGGAACGAGATGTTTACGGCTTTTACATCGTTTTAATTCACGAGCCTGTAACTGATGTTCATATGTATCAATTAACTTAGAGGACTCTGTAAAAGATAACGTTTTTGTTTTACTAGTTAAATTGCAAGTAAGGCGTCTCATTCGTAGAGCTGTACCATTGCTATTTGAATTTTACATGTCGCTGGATTGCAGCTCTTTTGGTAGAGGCAATATGCAAGAGAGTAGTATTTTCATTGAATTCTCATGATTGGTATATAATGACAACCTTGCCTATTAGGACCTCATGCTTAGAGGATAATTACGGTTGCTAATTGCAAAAGAGAAGAATACCCATCTCTAACCTCTTCCTCCCGTAGCAACCTCTTGCTATCAAGCTCTTCCTGGTGAAATCTGCACGCATGTACCTTAAACAAGTTATGGGCCAGGCTCTCAGGTACAGCATGGCAAGACGAGGATTTTGTGAGGCTAGGGATTGCAGTATTATTAAAGGTTTTTTTTGGAGTAGCTACTGCGAAGTGAAAACTGACTAATCTACTATGCGCAAGTAACAAAACAAATTAGTGAGGATTTCAGTTGATAGAAGGATGGCTAGCCGATACTTCTTGGCAGATAATCGTAAGCATTTTTTGGGCGAAAGAAACCCCGCGTCATAAAATCTCCGGCCTACAACCTTTTTCATCTAAAACCACCAAGTAGCAGCAACAGTCACTCTTCTGCAGGCAATTCCACAACTAACATTCCTTGCCTTCATAGCACATACAGCTTGGAGCATAGGCTCCACTTATCCAACTCTGCTGCTGCCCCTTGGCTAGTTCACGTATGTTAGAACACAATTGACCTCATCTCTGTATATATTTATGCTTTTATTCGCTAGCGCCTTACTGAATATTTCGATAATTATTGAAGTGGACGAACCTCTTCAGGCTTTCATATTGTCTCTTCTTCGTATTAAAGCCGTTGCTTAATTTTTTATTCTCCTTGGTAACCTCCTCAATCTGCAGAGTATATTCGTGAGTCATGGGTGGCATTCATAGCTGCTTGCAGCTACTCTTGTGTAATCAAAATTTTTATTTTTGCGGTAATGAGAGGCTGAGGATTCACATAATAATGAATACTCGGGCATATGCTTGTGCTAATTAAGCGTGTAGCATGCTTTATTTTGCAGGTGCAATGTAAAAGCCAGTCACCGGTACTGTCAAGGCATCATAAATCGTAGACAGGTGGAGAGTTTTTATAACGACCTTTAGGTCATTGATAATACGGTTATTCTTTGAGCAGAGGATGAAACGCGTTCATTGTTCCAGCAGTTGATGGAATGGGACATGAACTGGGGGGTCGAGTAAAGAATATATATATATTAGCCTGTCATACAATTGGCAGTCGGGCGAATTTCTATTGCTTTAAAAAAAAAGTAAAGTGGAAAGTGTAGCTGGTGCGAGAATGCAAAATCATCGTTTTTAAGAATAACATGTTCCTCTTTCATCATAAGACTAATGCCGAGCTTATCTACAAGGCTGCATAAGCCAGTGCATATCAAAACGCCGAAGCTAAAAACTTGAAGCTTTTTGATTTGTGCCCACGATTTGCCATTAAAATGTGGTCTTTATAATTGCAAATGTTTTAAAAAAATTATCGCGTGCAGGCTTGAATATCAGGCTCCCTTTTGAGTACGAAGGTACGCTGATATAATTTCGAAGTATTTACTACTTGAAGGTTTTTTCAGGTCAGTGTAGCTTCACCGATCAATACTTAAAAAACTAACCTTCGCCTTT
This sequence comes from Nephromyces sp. MM_2019, assembly GCA_015657535.1. Taxonomy (NCBI): domain Eukaryota; phylum Apicomplexa; class Aconoidasida; order Nephromycida; genus Nephromyces; species Nephromyces sp. MM_2019. Next base: position 14,460 of record JADHZB010002126.1, on the reverse strand, counting down.
AAGGTACGATTTTCGTGCATTGTAGAGGTCTCTTTAAGATATCCGAGTGCCGTGGAGGCTTCTACTCGTCTTCGATAGCAACCCAATGTGTACACCGCTTCATCTCGAAACCTGAATTAGGCGCTCCCGTGGTACACGCAAAGGAACTCATTTTTTGACGTATGCAAGCTTCTTTTCAGCTTAATCTATATTGGATATTTACTCAAAAATATAGAAATATACTCTAAATTGAAGCGCCACCATATTAATTGACCATAGTTTCCTTTATTTTTTTGTTTTAACGCAATTTTAGCAAGTCCTCTTATCTTTTATTTTTTACCACTGCTTACGTTTTCCAAATAAATTTTTCTGCTTACCGAACTATAATAGCTCAAAAAAATATTCCTAAAAAAGCCCAGTACGCAACTGTATTTGAATCAGAGCATATTTTGCTATGCACGAAACCTTTCAAGTCAGAGTTTTGCCTTAAAAAGAAGTAGCAAAAAATATGAAAAAAGCGTAATTTCACTAAAAAATGGAATGGGAAGCCATCAAATTAAAGACTTTGGTATCTGTCCTACTGAAATCGATTGGAAAAATTGATATGCCCAATCCTCCTTACGCGTTATTCATACTTGCATAATATTAAAGCTTCGTGCACCTTAGAGGAGTCCAAAAGCTCGACAATAATCTGATCTGGTCAACGGGATACAAAAATGACGGAGTTTTTTATTTGTGTGTGTTGAACAAGTGATACTCATGAGCTGCAGAAACTAGTCAAAAAAATGTAGATTTTAAGAGAAGTCAGATGCTGTATGAACAATGCGGTACACCGAATTCATTAAAAGCTGGATTAGCTTTTTTTTCATAGGCCTAAACAAGCTAGATTCGAGAAGAGGCTGTCACATGAGCATATATGGCGGGAAGCTACTCGATTCCAATTACTCACAAGCTTGATGTGTGTGCTTTTTGTTTTCTAGCACAAAGAATAAAAAAGCAGCTGAAAACTATCTGTTAGCCGCCGCAAAACGCTTAATATAGGTTTAACGTATTTGATGCATTAGGAAACCATTGGAGTAGGGGTAATTATCAGCTCTAGAAAAAAAATTCGGCCAAACTATATTATTGCTTCCTATTGAAATATGTGCAAAGCTTTGTTTTTTCTTAACTCTTTGATAAGTAGGTTGAAATTTTTTTTTAAAAGCTTTCAAGGAATGTTACAGGAAGCGACAACCAAAAATTTACTCACTCAACTTCTGCTGCGAAAAGCAGGGAAATTTCAAAGCATTTGCAATGAGTGATTAATTCTTACGAGCAGCCTGGCTTCTTTTCCATTACCCTTATATGCTATAAACTCGAAATAGTTTCACTTTAATGAACTAGTAACTTTGCTACGTGTATATAATCCCCAGTATAGCTCTTGCCCTTGCACGAAGTTAACTATGCATGACTCTTTGTTAGTTAGTATCCTACCTAAATATGAAACAATGCATTGATTACATAAATTTATATTAAATTGAGCTTGAAAATGTTTACTTTGAATAATGTGTTAAGAGAAGTAGCAGCTGTTTCATCCTGGAAATATCTAAGCTTTATACACAGTGAAATTTTTTCCCGGAACCCTCTTGCTGAGCTGTACCAAATTCTGACACAAAGGTCTCTTCTTCCACTGTAGGATTAGAGCAACCTCGGTTTTGCAACTCTCTAAGAAGGGGGGAAGGTACTGCCTGCGAAGATAAATTGTTTGAAGTTTTTACTATTTCCCGCATAATAATAGTCTGACTTTTTTAGAAGAAGTCTAGGCTATTATTCAAATCCTTCCTTAATGACAAAGCTTTCCGTCAGGGTAGTCAGCAACACAGACGGTACTTTGCCAAGACCTCAAGGGGTCTTGCGCATCCAACCCTCGTTAGCGATAACCACAGCAAGGCGTAACGAGCTGATCATTTTATCGGGATTTTAAATTTTTTAAACCATGGAATAATCGCGAGGGAAGCGCAAACAAGACTTGGCTATGATAGGGTAGCTACAGTAATTCTTTTCTGGATGAAGTGTGTCAAACAAATTATTATTCTAGTCGTCAAAGTGACATAGTTACAGCCTATTATTAGAAAAGCAAGACAGTAGCGTACACACGGTTGTTTCTGAAGTCAGCCAGAGATATCGATCCATATGATTACTAGGTTTTTTTTAACGGTAGCACTTCTTTCCCGGCCCATCCATCCTATTTAACGAGATTACGAAGGCAACACGACATATCGTATACCCCAATGCTACGATGCAGTCAATTTAATCGGGTTAAAAACACCCATACGTCTCCTTGGAGTAAATATGGCTATACCTTACCGGATGTCCCCCAGAAAAAAGCTTAACTCACCTGAAAAGTACAAGTCTCGCCATCTTCCTCTTTCCTATTAATCATCAAGATTTCACATATTTCCTCCGTTTCATAGCATTCTAATTTTTTCAATATGTCGGGAAGAAGTGGCCAGCCACTCCAAATATAAAGTAGACCAGGCCTCATAATATTATTCACTTTTGCCTTGTCTTAAATATGCAGCCTACAGTAATTAGACTCTTTCAGCTTATCACACCTTCGATATACTGGGTAATAGTAAGATAGGATATTATCGGGATCAAGAGATCCGTTAAATGCTGTGACCATTTCTTGGTTGTTACAAAAGTATTCGTCACACGAAGTATCTCAATTCATCACGGGGCGTATTTTGTTCTATGTGGATTGGTTAGTTAAGACATTAAAGCTTCAACGCCAAATACTTACTTATGTGCCTATTATGGATGAGCACCTTGCGACTTTACACCGGAGTAACACTGCAATAATTGGCCATTAATTTCTGCATAAACAAAGTTGCTTGCATGGCTGCTATCGGTATAACTTTTTAGTCGCACTCATGCCAATATATAGATCCAGTTAGATGAGTTACTTCGGAAGTACTTTGCAGCTGATAGCCTATTGATTGCTTCGCTAACTTCCGGGAGGTGGAAATGGAGAGAAACCATGCAAACAAATGTAGATACTACAGTCGGCGATAGATGCTGAAACCACGGAGCGGAGATAAGTTCTCGTGAACGCTTTATAGAAGCCAAGTAAGCGTGGCAATCAATTTGGGAGACTAGGTTGTGAGCTCGCGAAAACTCCTCATTAGCTACCTTCAAAAAAAAAGATGCTGCTCCTAAAGTAAATAATTCCAAAACTAGATCGCAGTCCTCAGCCGATACGAGAGCGCCAGCATTGGGATTTTATCCAACTTCATGGAACCTTTCTTTAATATATATTACAAAATTGCGTGTCTTCTTCTTTTAATTCCCCCTGGGACTTTATGAGGCACCCACATGCTACTTGAAATTGACACCAATAGATTGCCACTTGTATTAGAGGGAAAAACTCTAACGAAAGCAATCGTAACTCCTGAATACTATAGGCAATGCAGAAAGATGAAGGCAAAAATTTGCACATCCCTTCGTGGCTTAGGAAAACTGGCTTCGAGAAAGGGGCCTTTTCAAGCCTCGAACCATACTTTACCTAGGCAAGATTTTCTGTCAACTTAATATACGCCGGTATTCTACATCCAGGCGGAAAGAAAATAACCCTAATACACTTCCTTAGGTAGCAATATTGAAATTGCAATATATGCCGAGCAGCAAGCACAGAATAGACCAGCTTAAAAATTTTGTAGTAGACTTAAAGCATGAGATATCTAAAATGCAGAAGGAAAAGCTAAAATAGAGTGATTTGAATCCGAATACTCTTTAAGTGCTATCATTCGGTCCAAGAAAAGCGTAGCACAGAGGCTCATCAACATTGCTCACTATTAAGAGCCTGTAATGAGCTTGCCGGCATAAACCCTTTGGTGTCTATGATTGGAGTAATACTGAGATTCGTCCAGTGCGTCGTACAGCGAGAAGTACTCATAACATCTGCTGCATCGGTATCAATGGCCATCTGCAGGAGACATGCTTGCTCTTCTCTGCCTTACAGTACCAGTAGAGAAACTATTAGCCTTAGAAATAGCACTAGTACCAGATTTGCTGTGCATCAGCATTAAACAGGAGCAAAAACACCGTTAAAGTCATTAATAGTGTTTTTGGCAGGATTTCCACGCATAATAAAAATCTTGCATTACCTATTGCAAAGTCAGCAACATAGTTCGGTGGTATTTCTTACTAGCAGAGGCATCGCCATAGTACAAAACACTGGTAGCAAAAAAATATAATTTTTTTGGTATCCTTTCTTCAAATTTTTTCATCTATGCTCCAAATAAGAACAAGGTTATGCAAATTAACCCCTCAGAAGTGCCACCATACGATATCATCCCTTATTATAAGAAAAGAGCAAATTATAAAGTCGATTGGTGAAGAAAGTTTTGCCTTTAGGCCACAAGTGTTTCAAATTTTTGTATGATAAAGAAAAAGAAGACATAAAATTGGAATTCACAAGAAAAACTTTGGAGGTAGCAACAGTGAAATTTCAATTGAACATGAACGCTAATCGCTTTAGGTAAAAATCAAAGCATGAAGCTAGCACACGGAGCGAAGACAAGACTTTGCAAAGCATCCAAAAATTTCGCCTATTAGCGCATCGACTATGATTGCACAAGAGATTGGCATGCGGGGAGCGGCGTCGGATAGAGCCAGCGTAAGGACTCCTCAACAGGGCAATAATACCTCTCTTTGAACACATAAAGATATGATGAATGCGAAGCATTTTTGCATTCTTTCAACTTTCTGCTTCACAATGAGTGGCATTCTAGCAATTAGTTCACCATCTAAGAATATCTTATGATATACGCTACGATTCCAGAGTATTTTCGGTGACCTAAAACCAAAATCTTTTTCCTGAAATTGTAGCAAAGAAATATGTAGAATTTCAAATGAGCTCATAATGGAAGGAAGAAAATCATTCAAAATATGCTACTGCTTTAAAGCCTATTGTAGCAATCTTAACCAGTAGAGCCTAAGAGTAAACATCAAGTTCATATTTTGCTCCTTTTAGCAACCTGATTTATTTCGTATGACTTTACGGATTTTCACCTTTTTCTTCTTCCATCAATCTTTCATAACAAAAACGGTATTAAGCGAACTTCATACGCCTACTATTACGATGTCCTTTGCAGCCCCGAAGGATTTGTTAAATTGCAAAATATAGTGTTTCTTATAAGCTTCTCGAGAAGCAAGTCTTCAGAGATACCATGAGACGTAGAATTGCCAGGCGACGCATTCGAGAATCGCAATTTTAAAGTATGGAAGAAAGCAAAAAACTAGTGATTTACCAAGCAAAAATCCGCCAGAATGCTAGAAAGTTAATAAATAGTGCAGACTTACTTTAGTTAAGAGCTTTCCAGGCGAAATAAAATGGTTGCACCAGCTCTAAAAGGAACTATGCTATCTTTAGCTTCACAGGAACCTTTTGAAAGTGCAATAGGGTAGCTGTGGGGAACCTGTGCGGAGGCACAACATGTAGTATAGAAAAGTAAAATAAGTGTGTGTGCTAGCAATCCTGTAAGACCGAAATTCAGAAAAACTTCTCTCTTTTATATATTTTAAGTCCAATCCAGCTGAAAAGCTTATATTATTTGAAAAAACATCTAAGCTTCTTTGATACAAAAAAAAGGCTCAGCATTAAAACCTCCTCTTCATAGGCAGAAAAGAATCCAAAGAAGTTTGAAGATCTCAAGAGAGATCGAAACAAAATATAAAGTCAAATATCCCGCAAAAAAAACCCAAGGCTAATCATAATCTCGGGCCATTGACAGCATTTTACAGGTTGTACAAAACAGACTGGCAAACACATGAATCTCTCCCTCCTCCAATCTATCAAACTCATATGCTATAACTTTATGAGAAAACTTGAAAAAGACTATTCGGCAGGTATTGTATCACCTGGCAAAGAAAAGAAAAAAAAAGCTAAAAAACCTCTTTAAACGAATAGCTACAGCAAAGCTTTAGAGGATTCGCTAACAGCCTAGCGCCTACCTTGTTATCCTGAAGCGTCAGTGTTATATGACGTGCTTGTGTAGACGGATCTGTCACCCTTTCTAGAAATATTGAGTTAAGAAAGCAATATTATAAAGAAACATCAAGAAAAGCTAGAAACTAGTCACTATGAAATAATCGATGCAGCAATGTAAAATACTGGAAAATTCCACAATTCAAAAAATTCTACATCCTCAACTGCTTCCTAAAGTTTTCAGCCTTTGATTTCTTCAGACTCAACCTGCACTTTACATTATTCCTCATAATAATTAAGCTCTATACCTTCCTACGTAATTACTATGTGATAGCACGCTATGAAGCTGAAAAATTTCAACTGCTAGTAAGCAGTTCTTTACAGTATAAATGTCAAAAGATTAAGAATAGAAGTTTTTCTCTCTTCGATATAAAACCTATGAGTTTAATATTCGACTTTGAAAAGCATTCTTTTCAGTTTAAAAGCATTCCAAATCATTTTGCCTGCAATTTTCTACTGATGGAAATCTGCTGTTAATACTGCAAACTTAATCTCGCAACCAGTGTATCTACACTGAAAAAATAGATGCTTTAAGTTCTGGGAAGATCATGCTATCTCTCTAAAAAGCTCTATAATCGCTGAATTTAACCTCTAGAAAGCTCTATAACCCCCTCTAAATGTATGAAACTCTTTTTGTAATCACAACACTACTAAAGAGCTTTTTAAATATACTCTAGCAGCCTAAAACAAAGCTCAACCCCGTATAGGGGGTATAAGCCTTTAAGTTGCTGGTTTTGCTTGCAGAAAAAAAATCTTTGAAACTACAAAACATTTCATATATCGGCAGTACATCATGACAAAACGGGTGCAAAAACCTAGTATATTAAACGACAAATGCACACCAAAAACCCTCAAGCGCTCACAAAGCTATACGATCTACTATGAATATTTTGCCAGTTTCACACACACGGTAAAATAAGGGAAAAAAACTTTTTAAAACTATTATGTGAGAATATATAGCTGGGAATCCAGCAACTGCACAAAATCCACCACACGCAGGGTGTATATACACTCAAGGGATGAATAAAAAATCTGAAAATTTTCAGCTTCAACAGTGAAAAGAAGTAAAAATTTCAGTCGACACGAGCGTTTCATGCATTACTTGTACACTCCCCACACTAAAGCACATCATCAAAAAAAATTCGGCAAACACACACTGGGAATTACTTAACAAAACTTATATTGCACACCTTTTATAGGTATTCCTAGAAACTTAGCACCGTTAATGGTAGTGAATGCTTCCAGATTTTCTAAGCAGCCAAGCTTGTAGAATGTATCAGCAACATACTGTAAAAATAAGAGAAGAGGAAACATAATATATCTCGTACTACCAATCCATCGCAGCTATAGCAAATGAATCAGTAAACACCTTTCTCTATATATATATACATACATTCTATACTCTTTAGCCATAAGCTAGGATGTAGAAAAGAGGTATTCAAAGCTTTTCTGCTTACGAGGCTAGGCTAGCAACACACGAGGAAATCCTGCTTGAAGCACTGAGTTTGTGTGTATATCTCCTTCCTCTTTAATCTCAAAGCCAGTTTGCATAGCGAAGCAAGATCAATCGAAATAGCCAAATACATAGGAAAAAGCCACAAAATGCCTTTAAATGCGAAAAGAAGTAGAAAAAAGTCAGCTTCTACTCCTAAAGGGAGCATCGAATTTCGCACACAATATAGCGAGCATCTTAACGCTCCAAAACAGGAGCAATTCCAAGGCTTTTGCCGGTATTCGTCCGAGAATTTGTCGGTCGAAAATCATGAGAAGAAACAATGCCCAATCGGCCAGCAAAAATAAAATCATCTTTTCTTTCTTTGGTCTTTTATTTCTTCACACACACACACTTTCACTGATCGTCATTGATATTCCACACTCTATTCTTTTTTTTTATCACGTAAAAACATAAAAGAGTCGAAAGCTTGAAGGCAGAGCTATTAAGGTGGTCTCCCCCCCTTCATTGCAAGCTAAGTACGAGACTTACTGCCATCAGTAAGGGCTGCGTGAAAACTCCGGCTGGAGGAGGAATTTTGCCCTCTTTTGAGCTTCTGCAAGAACTCAGAGATAAGCGCATTAGCTTTAACTTACTTTTTTCATACGAACAAAATCGAGAATGAAGCTGCAGTGGGAGTGAGTGTGTGGGGGGTAAGCTGAGTTTGTGGGGGGTTGGCTGGG
>JADHZB010002125.1:3069-17548 GCA_015657535.1 Nephromyces sp. MM_2019 | reverse complement strand
GGGGGTGTTGGTGTGTGTGTGGGGGGGTGTTGGTGTGTGTGTGGGGGGGTGTTGGTGTGTGTGTGGGGGGGTGTTGGTGTGTGTGTGGGGGGGTGTTGGTGTGTGTGTGGGGGGGTGCCGGAGTGGGTATTTGTGGGAATGTGCCTGAGTGGGTGTGGGGGGGGGGAGTGCTGACGCGTTGGAGTGGATATGTGTTGATCTATGTGTGCGTACGTGCGTTGGTATATGTGGTCTTAGCCTGCGTGTGTGTGTGCAAAGCTGACGGAGGTATTGGTATCAAGCGAGGATACACGCGCATTAAAGCTCCAGGTAATCACTAAATATTTGAATGACCCACTGTATGAAGAAGGATCAGATACACGCACACACACATACACCCTAAGGAGATACACACTCTAATCTGAGAAGATAAATATACATCTAAGATGACACACACATGTAGACAGATATACACATCTAATAATGCACTTACGTACACTCAAACCTGCTCACATACACACGTCTCACCGCATTCACACCTACCCACGCCCGTATACACGCAGGCTCATACACTCACATACACACACACATACACACACCAATCTACCCACACACAGAAGCACACCCACAAAAGCACGCCCACACAGACATGCACACACATGCACCAGCCCACACCTACCCGCACCTACCCATATACAAACCCACACACACACACACACACACACACGCACACCCACACACACACACATACACACACATACACACAGAGTATCTAACCTAGTAACAGCATACGGAATAAAAGCTACAAAGTCTTTGTTTTGGTATATTATCCTCGTGCCATCACCCTCCAAATCATGCAGCTCATCGCGTAGAGTTTGGCAGAACACACACTCCTTATTGAGGCTGTAGAAGCGCTTCGCAGATTCCAGCCTTTGAAGCACTACAGTAGGGACTATAGGTAAGCCTATTATCTGGAAATGAGGGTGTTCTAACGAGCCTGAGAAGCGTTGTCATAGATGAAGGGAGAAGGTAGGTATTATACACACACACACACACACACACACGCACATAGTCAGTCATATGATATTGACGATGGTCACACGCACACACACAGTCACAGTGATAATGATGATCACGACTGCAGTTGCATACACACACAGTCATACTAATAATCACAATCATACACACACACACACACACACACACACACACACACACACACACACACACACACACACGCAGACAGGAGTGAGACTAAGTAAGAAGGTTTACTATCTTTCGCAGTAAAGCCGCTTAGGCAAACAAGCACATAAAATCGCAGACACACACAAATTCATATCCACACAATCATCCATACAATCACGCCCATATAATCACACACAGTCACAGTCACGCACACACACCCACACAGTCACGCACACATACCCCCACAGTCACATACACACCAACCTCCAGATCTGGGGCCATGATTTTCAAAGAGAACGACATACAACACACGAGGATCAGCAGCTGCAGCCTGACCCCTCAGTAAGAGAGCTTCCATACACATATAAAGCTCATCAGTAGTCATCAAAGCTGGGCATGTATTGTGATGAGGACTCTGTATAACTACCTGCATGAAGAGGATAGAAGCAGGCAGTATACGCACAGCTAGTGAAACACACCAAACTCCGTCAAAAGAGGAGCAAAAACGCAGGAGTAAATGGGAAAATGTGCTAACACACACACTCACACACAATAAGAATCATAGGGGGGCCAAGAAGAGAAGCGCTTCGCACACACAGGCAAAAAGAAAGGCGAACTGCATATACAGGCGATAAGACAGACCAAACCCGCACACAAACGCAGGTAAAATGAGAGACAAACTCTATACATCAGCAAAAACCCAGCTTGTAAGTAAAAGAAAGGTAACTACAAGGAAGCCAACCGAAACACACACAGAGAGTCAAAACACACACAAAAACACACACACACACACACATCCAAACTCATAAAAGGGAAAACGCACACAAATATAGTTAAAGCCGACGGACACACACATAGACTTAAAGCCCACGGACACACAAAGAGTTAAAACCCCCAGACACACAATGTTAGAGCTCACGGATGGACATACACAGAGTTAAACCCTTCCCCCAGATACACGCACAAACACACACACACAGTTAAAGCTCACACACAAAATCGGCAACCTCTTGAATCCCTGTTCCAGCAACTTGAAGATGATGCCCCCAGAAGCCACACGCCACATCTTTGCCTCCACGTAAGAAGGTGAATTTGTTTGGGATTACTCGAACTTTCCAATCATTCTTAGAGGCTGACTTTACTTCATATAGAGGCTTAGGGCAGCTGAGTCAGCGCACACACACAGATTTAGAGCTATATAGATATATCACACACAAGATACTGCAGTGTTTGAATGTGTGTAGACCTCTAGAAGCAGATAATAGACTCTGAGTCGATGCACACACACAAGTATAGACTTATCTGCGACACACACAAAATACTGCAGTGCTTGAATGTGTGTGTGTAGACGCCTAGAAGCAGATGCCAGATACTCGCACACACAGTTAAAGCTCACACACAAGGGATGCTATGAAGTAAGTGAAGCAAAAAAGTGCACAAAGCAAAAGTTAAACGCTAAAAAACACAGATTGTATTAAACTTGTGCACACACACACAACTACCACGCATATCACACACATCAAAACCAATACACAAAACCTACCTAACACATACACACCCCACCTACCACACACACTCCCAACTACACACACACACACCGATGCTCATTGCCTGGGCAAAAAGGGCAGTCCTTCTTGTGTGCGTCTCTGCTAGAGGTTTTATCAGTATTTTCACCTGTTTTAAGCCTATAAGTCATTGGTTTGTCAAGATTCCCGTCGATAGCGAAGATCGACCACTGCTCAGTGACTATACAATGCCGGAGGAAGGTAGGAGTCTTGGGGGGGGGGCCGGTAGTCCATCGCTGAGGAGTGATTGGGAATTTTGGGGGGGAGCGTGTGTGTGTGCACATATGTGTATGTGTATGTATGCGCGTGTGTGTGCGTATGCGTCTGTGCTGAAAGCGATCGCGAGCAGGAAGTTTGTGTGTGTATACTGGTAGAATTAGCATCTGTGAGTCCAAGCTTAAGGGTGAGAAGAGACTGTTAATGCAATCGAAAGCTTCAAAAGGAATAAGCCGGTAAATCAAACGTGAACACTTTATTATAGTTTATAATGAGATAGTAATACCACGCACACGCACACACACACACACAGGCTAATACGAAACATATAAACAGGCTGATACCATACTGACACACGGATCTCACACACACAGACACCAACACGCAGGCTAATAGCAAACCCACACACAGGCTAATACCATATCCCCCATCCCCTCCACGCACACAACAGACTGCCACACCCCCTACCTACACACACACCACATTAGGCCCACACAGCTCATTATGCTTGGGATGCCTGGCATGCTCTTCAACTATACTTCGAGCTTCAAAGTTAGCAGCCGGTAGAACAGTGCAGTGTGTTCCAGAGGGGTGTATATCACACTGTAAAGCCTTCACTGTGTGTGCCATACCTTCACGTGAAGTAGTTTCATCTGAGAAACTCTCCTCTTCCTCAATAGGCTGCTGAGTCGATAGGTTTTCTGCTTTAAATCCGCTGTTTTCTTTGGAAGATGAGGGAGGGATTTTGTCTCTTTCCGGCGAAAAAGAACTGATTTCAGCGGAATATGTGGATGAAGAAGAAGCTTTTCCTCGTGTTCCAGACGCCTCAAAGCGTATGGAACTGATGAAACTGCTGTATTTTAGAAGCTGATGAGAAGTCTCTAAACTATGGGAAATAGGAGAAAAAGGGGGTGTATGTACACCCCCCCACTGCAGGGCCTTCAAATAAAAGCTGCGAAATGATGTAGTATACAGTCGAACTCCCCGGAAAGGAGTGAAGGGTATTCTCATTGTGAGTGCGTGTGCGTGGGAGTTTCGATTGATGGGGGGGTGGTGTAAGATTGAGGGGGGTGGATAAAGATTGACGGGGTCGGCTCAATATTGAGGGGGGTGATTCAAGATCGAGGGTAGGGAGGTGCATTATCGAGGGGGGTCATGTAATACTGAGGGGGGAAGCGCAAGAAGATGCAGAAATAGGAAAAAGCAGGTAGAATCGGTGAAGGATGTAGCAAAAGATGGAGAAAAGGCAGATAATGATAGTAAACAAAGAATACCATAAAAAAGGGGTTTTAGAAACGATTAAAGCTGAGATCAAACATACGCTTCCACACAAACTCACACACACACTCCCACATACACAAAAGTTGTCTTCAGGCAAAGATTCGCTTGCATCAAAAATGTGATGAAATTCAGCCTCTTTAAAAATTTGCACGCCTAGAAAACAGTGTAAAACCACACACACAAGCACACACACACACACACACAGACAAACACTTAATCACTACAAACACACACCACCTACAAAAACTACACACACATAAATCTCAGAGCTCGCACTTCCAAGCTATTCTCAGTGTGCTAAGGCGTTTGAGAAAAGAAGCACAAAATCGTCTTCAAGATGTTTCAAACTTTTAAACTTTTCTAAAACATCAAAATGTATACACCTTCCTCATATGCTAAAAAATCAAAGAAGCACAGGAAGAAAAATGTATGAAAAACGTCATTTTTTGCTTCTTTTTAAAATCTTCTGCTACTAAACGTAGTACATAATCAAAGAAGATGTCTGCATCAAATTTTCTACAAAAAAAAAATAGGTCTCTTCGCGAATCTCAGAGTTTCAAAATCAGCTGTGTTAAACTTTTCATATCGAAGAAAATCCACTCTCTGACGTGAAAAAAGCTGCTTTTATTCATCAAAAGTGTGGCTGTTTTGTTTTCTTCAAAGAAACTTCTTCATAAAAGGTGAATTCTTTCTCTCTTGGCGAAAATTTGATGCGAAATCGGTGTGTTTTGATTATTTTTATGTTTTTCAGCACTGTTTGGTCAAATTTGAGCAAACTCCATCCTCTTCTGCTGTTTTTTCTGTTTTTCATCATTTTTCGGGTTAAAGTTACCCAGGCTTCATCCTCTTCTGCCCAAATTTGCACAAAAAACATCCTCCTCTGAGGATGTCCTCTCTTTTAACTTCTTAGCTCTTGAAATTTTCCCTTTTTTTTCTCCCTCTTCTACCAAAAGATTCCGAAAATCGGGTTTTTCATGCGAATTAAGAGCATAATGATGAAATTTATAAACGTGCTGCCGTCAAGAGGCATCATCTTCGCTTGCATTGGAGAATAAAACAGAGAAAACGACGGAAAACAACGCCAAAGCTTTAAAACTCCCTCATCTTCATAATTGGATGAAAATTTCTGCAAAAAATTTCTCCTAAAATTTTGGCGAAGTTTTAGGTTTCTGTTATAAGCAGTCCAACGCACAGACGCAACCTTACGGAAAACGAGATTCACACACACAGAAAGATATACACAGTAGATTGTATACAGCGGAGCGCGCACAAACACACTAGATTATCAATAGCGGTGAACATACACGCTTCCTCATACACGCAGACATACCCTCCCCACACACAAATATTTCCTCATAAACAACCTCACCCCCTACACACATTTCGACGTAAACTATTTCACACACACGAATATTTCCTCATAAACATCCCCACACACACGCACTTTCGAAAGCTCCACCAAAGATGAAGATATCAGAAAGGAACGGAACCCACCAAAAATGAGAAGAAATCGTCCAATTTCAACAGGAAAAAACCACAAAAAAAGAGGTATTACGAGAAATCAGCGAATTTGGTGATTTTTGAAGATAAAAGAAAAGAAAGGGAAGAAATGGGAGAAACCGAGAGGGTTCCTTTTCTCCCACCTTCCTCTTCTAAAAAATGAAAAAAACACAAAAAATCCACTTTTTGCGGAAAGACATCGATTTTTTTGTGGGTTTTTGTGTGTTTTCCCTCCCTCTTAGCAAAAAACACATAGTCATAAACACACACAGATGCACCCACAGAGATACAAACATACGCACACACGGGGTGAGCGGGTGAGTAAGCTAGCATTATATTAGGGTGGGGCTTATTATACCACGAGAGTCGGGATAACACTGTGTGTGAGGTCACGCACACATTCTGGGGCAGGCTCTCCTGCTGATGTCATACTGCACACACACCTCTAGTAGCATCCTTTGATAAACATATTTCACATACCGAACACACACACTAGGATATGCACGCATATGTCTACTCTCTCATCACCATGCGACAAGCCTGGAACACACCAAATAGCTTCTTAAACAGTGAAAGGAGAGAAAGATGGATGTTTGTGTGTGAAAGCACAAGCATGAAAACGTACGAAGTTATGTGTGTGCGTTCCTATGATATGTGTATGTCTCCGTGTATTAAGCTGTGTGTATGTTCCTGGATGTGTGTAGATACACACATCCATGTGGGTGGCGATCTACATCAACACACGTACAGGTGTGTAGTAACCAATGCTAACATACGTATGTGTGTGTGTGTGTGTGTGTCCACGTCGCGGATAGCTGCTGGCATTGATGTGAGTGTGGAATGTCTCAACCTCTCGTAGACACTTCGGCTTCCGGCTTCCTCGGATGATTTGCTTATTAAAACGTCAAATTTATAGTTTTCTGCTTCATTTCCTTCCTCTTCAGTGAAAACTGCAGATTTCCTCTTCTTCTTCCTCTTACTCACCTTCTTCTTCTTCTTCTTTTGCAATTTGATTTATTCCGCTGTTTTCTGTGGGAAGTTTGAGATTTGAGCGATTTCCCTGCTAATATTCATGTGAAGCTTCAGGTTTTGTTGAAGATGAAGTTTTGGAGATTCTTCATTGAATCATTAATTAGTATGTGTGCGTATCTGTATGTGTGCGTCTGCGCGCGTGTGTGTATGTTTGTTTGTTCAGGTAGGGATCCTGTGTGTGTTTGTTTAGTTGGGGATCCTGCGTGTGCGTGCAGTTACATATCATGTGTGAATAAGTGTGTGTAGTTGCAGATCGTGTGTGTAGTTTGGGATCATGTGTGTTTGTGTTTGGTTGTAAATCACACCTGCATGTGTTCATCTTTAATTTTGCATCTCGATGTGTGTGTAAATATTGTAAGAGGAACCTTCATTTGCGTGTGCTGATAAATCCTTTTGGGAAGTGTGTGCGCGTCTGTGTTAGCTACTTTTTTATGAAGATAGCTTCCCTAGTGTATGTACACTCAGCCGATGCCTCTTCTCCCATTTTCCTGCTACTTTTCAAGCGTGCATGTTCGTCTCTGCTTAGGACTATACATTAGGCATTCGCTTGTGTGTGCGTTGGTTTTCTTTTCGTTTGGAGGCTAAAGCACGGGAATGGTAATTATGGGTATGTATATGTGTATGTGTTTCTGTGTGTGCGTGAGCAAGCGTGGGTTTGTGCCTTTATGGGTATGTGTAAGCGTGTATTTCTGTGCGCATAGGTGCATGTGTGGGTCTGTATGTACATTCCTGTTTCTGTGCGTGTATGTGCGTTTCTGTGAGTATTCATGTGTGCGTGCTTTTTGGTGAATGTGCTTGTGTGTGTGGGAATCAGTATATATTTATGTGTGAATAAGTGTGTGCGTGCAGGAGTGAATGCCTTTGTGTGTGCGCAGATGGAGCTCTTCAGTATGCCTCCTCGTATGCCTATCGATTCACTGTTTGGGAGAGCTTAGCAGGGTTTGAAGGATTGATTCTCTGAGCTTATAGCACCCCTGCTTTGGCAGCATGAAGACAGTAGAGGTGGTCTCAAGGCACACGCACAACCACCACAGCATCAAGTGATGGGGAGTGCTCATTACAAGCAGTTGCACACACGCTGAGTCGCATAGAGAAAGCGTTACACACACAAGGTGCTGTATAGCTAAAGAGCCGAGTCGCACACGCAAGGAATTGCACGCACACGGATCCAAACACACACGGTGCTGCATACACACAGAGTTACACACACGGAGTTACGCACAGCAGGACTTGTATACAAAAGTGGTTACACACACAGATGTTTGCGCACACAAGAACTTACACACTAAAGGATTTACACACACAGGGAGTTATGCAAACACTCAAATTCGGAAGAAGTGACATTATGCTTATACTATCAGCTGAAACTTCACACATAAGAATGTTGAAGGCATCTAAAAGCCTAAATTACGCTGGAATCCGCCTCCAGCGGACTAAAGATCGTACAAGCACACACGCACACCAGCATAAAGCACAGGCTTAAGATCGTACAAGCACACACGCACACCAGCATAAAGCACAGGCTTAAGATCGTACAAGCACACACGCACACCAGCATAAAGCACAGGCTTAAGATCGTACAAGCACACACGTAGACCACCATACACACAAGCCGTAATATCATGCACAAAAGAAAGCACACACACAAAAAAGGCACACATACCAGCATAAAGCACATACTTAGTATCACAAGAGCGTATACACACACGCATACTCCGCAAGCAATACGCAAAAAATTTTCTTGATTCCCCATGTGCAGCGAATCTTCACACACAGGACACTCAATCACCTGCGAAACTTCACATTGCACATCAAGGATACTACCGAGTCAGCCCACACACACACATACGTTGTCATGGCTCCTAGAAACCCTCGAGAAGAAGAAAAGCTAGTCCGTCCTGCTTCTCCCTTAACACCTATTGCAGATCTCGAGGTATCTCCTGAGATATATCATCATAAGCCTTTGTTTATAGAAGCTTTAAAGAGCAAACTTCAGCCTCATTATCGCATTGTTGTGTGTGATAACAGCTACTCTACCCAGAGCCCCTCTTCGTCTTCACTGAGAATTTCATCATCTTCTTCGTCTCTCTCTTCTTCATTGAGAATCTCTTCTTCTTCATCTTCGTTGAGAATTTCATGTCCTTCATCTTCAGCTTCTTCTTCATCGACACTATCATCCTCTTCTTCTTCATCTTCGTTGAGAATTTCATGTCCTTCATCTTCAGCTTCTTCTTCATCGACACTATCATCCTCTTCTTCTTCATCTTCATCGACATTATTACTAATATCATCATCATCATCATCATCATCATCTCCTCCCTCTTCTTCTCCTAAGCCACTACCCGCTTCTCAACCTTCATCAGCCTCTCTAATCCTTAAGTTCTCGTTTGTGTTAAGGATATATAATTTTCACTATAGATCTCACTTTGTAGCCTCAAGCAGCTTGAGGAAGGTGTTAAAGCTGTGTAGCCCCCCAGCTCCCTCAGTGTGTTCTCAATGCGATGTTTCCCCCCCTCCAACCTCTCCTATGAGGGAGGCGGAAGAGGCGTTGCCGAAAGCTACTCTTCTCCCCTCATCCAAATCCCCCAGGGCAGAATTTGAAAATATGGCAAGAGATGGAGCTACGTTTTCTTTGAAAGGCACACACACGCACAGAGAGGCATATACGCACGGAGAGGCGTACACACAGAGTGCACAACCCCAAAGCACACACACACAGGGTTCACGCACCCAAAATACGCACACACAGAGCGATATGGCGTCCCCGAAGAGTTCCTCGGCTTTGATGACTGTAAACGGATGCTCAACAACACACAAGCTGGAAAACTCTTCACTGGCTGCTCGTATGTGTAGTCTGTCGCTAGGAAGCCCCGAGAAGCTTGCACGCACACCCAACCTCTCTAGCGTCTCTTCTAAGCCTTCAGCAGAGAAGCAGCGGAAGCTAGCCTACCTTGAAGCTTCTGCTAACTCTCTTAATGAAAAAGGAGGAAACTGGGAGCCTATCAATCCTCATATTGTTGTTGAGACTGAAGCATCTAAGCGCTCTGCATACACACAAGCTATGAGGGGCTCATCTAAGGTTAGGATACTGGGAGGAGCTACGGACTCGGCTCAAGATGTTGAACGCATATTTAATGCGAAGCAGATGGAAGGGGCTACACACACAGGAGCTCCAGCCACCCCCATCATAGAGCATCTACCAGGACCTACGCACACCACACACACCACACAAATATTACCCACTCCTGCCACTACTCTGTCATGCTCCCCCTCAAGGCAGCAGTTACAACAGACTCTTAGCCCCTTCCCAACGAACCCTTCAACTCCCAATAGCTTAACCCCTTTAGAATCCTCCCCTCAGGTGTGTGTGTGTGCTAGAGATCTTATGGGGTTAAATGGAAGCTCCAACCCTGGTGCTCAGCTTGAACATATACACTCTGAGAAAGTTGATGAAGAGGCTACAAGCAAACCCTCGTCTTCGAGAGTTTTGAAGTTCTTCATTGTGTGTCCCAAGGTTATAGCGAAGCTCACCCCGCAGAGACTTGCTGAGGGCTTCTCTGAGGCTTGCGCCCCAGCTGGTGTGTATGCTGCAGCTATAAGGCCTGTAGTAGTGTTTGAAGGCATCAGAGACTTTATTATAACAAACTCTGTGCGAGAAGGTGTGTGTGCGAAAGCTATCTCTACGGGGTGTACGTACACTCAACCCGCTCCGCTTCATGAGGGTGTCGAGGAAAATTCCATTGCCTTGAAGGAGGGAGGGGGAGGGGGGGTGTGTGCGTGGAATCCTGGGGATATCGATGATCTCATCTGCTCCCTTATGATTGACTATGACGCTGATTGTGTAGAGACTTCTTCATGCATTGAAACGGTGTGTGTGGGAGGGGGAGATATGAGTTTTTGTTTCTATTGGGGAGGTATGGGGGTGTATATGTGTGTGCCTGTGTGTGGGGATGTGCATGTCTGTGTGGGTTTGTGCGTTTAGAAATGTATTTGGTGTGTGTGGAGATACGTTGTGTGTGTGTATATGTTGGGGTGTGGGATTGTGTGTGTGGGGGTGCGAGTGAAGGTTTTTCTGGCGATGCGTGTGCGTGTGTGGGGGTATGTGTGTGTGTGGATATTGACGATTGCCCTGGTAATTATACTCTATCAGCTTTCTTTCTTCTAGGCTAACTACATACTCAGGGCGGTGGATGCTATAGTGGCTAGTAGGGGCCGCACACCAGGATCTTACTTTAAGGGCAAAGCTCAGAGATATCTATCAATCGACAAGAGCTCTGTTCCAGCGGCTGAATACACGTATGCCATATGCGTGTGTGTCTGTGGAGGCTCATCTGTGCCTGAGTATCTGTATGTATCCGTGCATGAATGCGTGTATGGTGTTTCATGTATGTGTGTGTGTGTGTGTGTGTTTGTGTGTGTGTGTGTCTCATGTATGTGTGTGTGTGTGTGTGTGTGTATGGTGTTTCATGTATGTGTGTGTATGATGTTTCATGTGTGTGTGTGTGTGTGTGTGTGTGTGTGTATGGTGTTTCATGTATGTGTGTGTGTGTATGATGTTTCATGTATGTGTGTGTGTGTATGATGTTTCATGTATGTGTGTGTGTGTGTGTGTGTGTGTGTGTGTGTGTGTATGGTGTTTCATGTATGTGTGTGTGTGTATGATGTTTCATGTATGTGTGTGTGTGTGTGTGTGTATGGTGTTTCATGTATGTGTGTGTGTGTGTGTGTGTATGTGTGTGTCTTTTTTAATGTGTATGAGTCTTTTTTCGTATGTATGCGTGCTTTTTTTTCATGCGTGTGTGTGTCATCCCTCATTTGTGTGTATGTGGTGTTTTCTTCCATTAAATTCTGGATATGAAACTTGTGGCGTAGTATGCTTTTCGGCGATACAGCTTGCTTCAAAGATCTCAAAAGAAAATGATATCTTCAAGCGTACACACACGGATGCAAGCATGCACCTGCTCACACACACTGACGCACACAAGCACACGCGCACACTGACGCACACATACAAATACACATTCACACAGACATACCAACAGACGACACATAACGCTCGCACTTGCACATGAATAAGCCTATGCGCCTCTGCACACTAGCACACCCAGACACACACGGCCAAACACGTACACACGCATGGATGAGGTTATTTTTCTCACACTCAGGTTGATTGCTCCCTGTGTGTGCTTGACTCTTTGATAAGCCTAACAAGTTGTACGTACGCTCAGTCATTCGTGCCTTGAATCGTGCGTATGTGGGTATGCATTGGAACCTTATCTGCGTTGGTAGTTGTGATGATGTTTTGGCAGTGTACATACACCGGGAGAAGAGAAAAGTGATGTGCTACTAAATGCTGTGCTTCAGCAATCATTGTGTGTGTCTGGGTGTATCTGTGTGTGCGGTTTTTTCAGCTGGATTTGCCAACTTTCACAGATTCCTGGAATGTCTGAAGAGGCTGCGAGGATCGTAGCTAATATGTAAGGTTCAAGCTTCATCATAGCGTGCCTGTTTCTCTGAATGCCTAGAAGAGTGAGATAAAAAAAGACAGCTCCATAGTGTATTACTGTGTGTTGAAGTGTACGTAAAGCATCCTTGGTCTGGAGAAGTTTTGTTTCCAGATCATTTGCTGGCGTGACTCGATTAGCATTGTGTGTGTGTTTTGTTGTTTTTGGCATGTAAAGGTGTGTGTGTGTGCTAATGCATGCTTTTTAGTGTGCTAGTGGGTGCATGTATGCCTATATGTGTGAATCTGGGTAGTTTTTGAAGCTTAACTTTCGTTAGGAAAAAGTATTGAAGAACTAAAATGCTCGTGTGTGCATGAATGATCATGCCTTATAACCCCCCTCTTTTATACTATATATAGCTACCCCACTCCTTATGAACTCATTGAGTATCTCCAGAGATTCCCTCCTTATACACCTAAAACACACGAAAAAACTGAAAAGGATAAGCATCCAGCAGTCATAAAGTTGGCAGAGATCGAGATATCTTCGAGGCTAGGAACTAGAAAGCTTGGAAAATCTATGGCTAGAAAGTAAGTGCGTGTTAAATGATAAAACCTGCATGAAAATTGGGGGTGTAGCTACACACACACACACACACACACATACGCACGCACTATTTTTGGAGTCTTGGTCATCTCGCCATCTTCATGTTTTGTGGGGGGCAGGTGTGTGTGTGTGTTTAACAGTTCGCGTGTGTGTGTGTGGGTGGGTGTGTGTGTGAGAAGACTTGAGGTGGAATCGAGCTTTGAAAGGCTAATAACCCTGATTGGGCCTGTTATTCTTTGTCAGGATCTTCACTTTACTAAGCAGCACATCTGCTCCTACTGATCCGATCCTTTGAAGAAACTTCCAAGATACTTACTTACACACACACACACACACACACACACAGCAATATGACATGTGTGTGAAATGCTGGAGCAAAGCAGTTAACTCTACACTGGAAAAATCTATTAATTGCTGCTCTCTAAAGCTAAACTGTACTTGAACCCTCTATTTAGGGATTTTTATGTGTATGAGCATGTGTGTGTGTGCGAATCAACGCACACAACCAGTGCATCTGCATATATACCTATTTCTGGGGTTTGGCCAAAGCAGTCTGTACCTCCATTCATGCAGATGCACGAACTTGAGTGTATGTGTATGTTTGTGTGTTTGTGTGTGTATGTGCGTGCGTGTACGTGTGAGAGTGTGTGTGCCGGTTTGTGTGTGCCGGTTTGTGTGTGCACTTATGAGTGTGGACGCACGTGTGTGGGTGTGTGTGTGTGTGTGCGGATGTAAGAAAGCTGGAAATTGTGAATATGCTGCTAGCCCATTCTGAGGTGTTACTCAAAAGTTCAAATTTTCAAGCAGTAGAGGGTGTCTGTCTGTCTGTGTGTGTGTGTGTGCTGGTATTAGTGTGCGTATGCTTGTGGTTATGCGTGTATTCACGTGTTTGAGTGCATGCTTGTGTGTGTGTGTGTGTGTAATTTAGATTTCTGCTTATATGGCCGTGTATGTGTGTGTGTGGTGTTTGGGGGTTTGAGTATGTATGGGTAGTTGTGGGAGTGTGTGTGGCTTTGGGGGAAATACGTGTGGGCGTGTGTTACAGAGCGTGCAATACAAGAAACCTCAGAAATCAGGTGCTTATCCATGTTCGTAGACTCAGAAGTGTGTACATACATACCAAGTAGAGTTACGCCTATGATTATGCATACAAATAGGATTATGTTGAATTCGCACACACAGATACGCTTAACCACACACACACAGGTATTCCCGCAAACTCAAAAACACAGATATTGCTGCAAACTTACACACACACAGACATTGCCGCAAGCGCACACACCCAAATCCTCACAAGCGTACGCAGACATCCCCACATGCGCACACACACAAATTCTCCGTTTAAGGCTCGTAGAAACTCAGAAAGTTCATCAGTTTGTTAGTAGACAAAGCTCATGCGGGATCATATTGTGTGCGTATGTGAGTTTTCAGTGTGTGTGTTGCATAGAAGTTTCAAAGTGTGTGTGGAAGTGCATTGGAAAATGTGCGTGCCAGAATGGCAGCTCCCAAATGCATCACAAGATACGAGCCAAACTCTGCAAATAACCATGATTACACAGTTATCAAAAGGATACACACACACGCAAACCCACACACATACCCCACAGGCACACAACCACACACGCAAACCCACACACATACCCCACAGGCACACAACCACACACGCAAACC
>JADHZB010002123.1:8126-18915 GCA_015657535.1 Nephromyces sp. MM_2019 | reverse complement strand
TTACTTTTAGTGTGTGAAATGTGTTTCTGTGTGTGTGGTGCGTGCTTGTATATTGGTGTGCTCTGTAATGATGTGTTATGTGATACTACAATGTGATTGATACTCGATTGTGTGTGATACTTCACTGTGTGTGATTATCGATTGTTTGTTTGTTATTCCATGGAGCATAATAGAGCTTTATTGTTGTGTGTGTGTGTAGCATCTTGCTTCTCGCGGAGAGTTTAAATCGGTAGTGGAAAGTGAGCTTGAAGTTGCTCTGTATTCTGCCCTCACTAGTGAAAAGAACATGAGTGGTAGGTGTTTTGTGTGTTTTTTGCTTGTGAAGACTGCGTCTGTGTGTGTGCGCGCATTTTCTGTTTTGTTTGTGGCTTTTCAGGTGTATCTACACGTACAGTATTATCTTGCACACTTTATGCCCTTTGTGTGTGTATTATATAGCTTGTTTTCATATAGTATTTGTATGCGTTGGTTGAGATCTGGAGCATGTATTAAACTGTGTGTGCCTGAATGATCTTTTTTGTGTGTGTGACTGGGGTGCTTTAGTTCTTCTATACGGGAGGTAATTTGTACTCTAAAATGTATTTGTGTGTGAGTGTGCTAATGTGTGTGTGAGTGTGCTAATGTGTGTGTGAGTGTGCTAATGTGTGTGTGAGTGTGCTAATGTGTGTGTGAGTGTGCTAATGTGTGTGTGAGTGTGCTAATGTGTGTGTGAGTGTGCTAATGTGTGTGTGAGTGTGCTAATGTGTGTGTGAGTGTGCTAATGTGTGTGTGAGTGTGCTAATGTGTGTGTGTTTGTAATTGTTGAGCTTGAAAGTTTACACTTTACTCGGTGTGTCTCCTTTGGATGAAGCGTGTGTTGAGTGGATTTCCTGGTCTCCAAGCGTTGTCAGAGTTTTTTGCTATCTCATTGACTGGCTTCGCTGCAGTTGTGTGTGTGTGTCTATGTATGCTTGTGTGTGCGTGTGTTGTGTGTGCGTGTGTTGTTTGTGTGCTTGCTGACTTGTCTTTTTCTGTAAAAGCACCTTTGGATGATTTATCGCTCTGTGAGTGTACATACACTGCAACGAATCTTTAATGACTTTGTTGTGTGTGTGATGTTTGGTGTTGCTAGCAGATGAATATGTTCCGAGGACTGATTCTGATCTACTAGGCTACTACGGCATTGACTGTGATATTGATATTACCAAACAGCGAATCGATGCGGTATGTGTGTATGTGGTTTGTGCTGTGTGCGGGTGGTTTGTACTGTGTGTATATGATTTAGTATGTGTGTGATTCGTCCTGTGTGTATGTGGTTTGTGCTATGAATGGTTTAATTTGTGCTCTGTGTGCATGATTGCTACTGTGTGTCTCGTATGCTTCGTGTGTGTTTACGCAGTGATTGCTTGAATTCTGTATCATGAAGATGGGCACTCTCGCTCTTTGCTTCTTTTGGGTATTGTGTATCCTGCTGCCTATTAGGCATTGGATTGAGGTGTACGTACACTGCTGCTGTGTCCCTGTATTTGGTTTGATGAGCCTTCGTGTTTATGCTTTGCACTGTTTATAAACTTATATTTCATGTTTACTCTGCTTGTGTGCACGTGTATGTCTGAGTGTGTGTGAGTAGCGTATAAGTTTTGCAGTGTGTGTGTGCGTGCCGTGTGTATCTGTGACGGTGTGTGTGTTCCCATTATGTGTATGTGTGCCTGCTGTGCGTGTGCGTATCTGTTTTTTTGCTTACTGGTATGCGGTTCACCACAAACGCCCACCCACCCACCCACACACACACACACACATTGTAGAGAGATCAATAATGTGTCTTTCCCTCTCTCTACCTCTTTCTATCTTACGCAGGGGAAGAGAACTTTGCAGTATGTGCAGCTGGCCTTGGAAGCTATAGTGCGTCTGCGTCATCAGGTGAGTATCATTCCTTACATGTGTGTGCATGCGTATGTCTATGTATCTGTGAGTCTGTGTGTTCTGTTTCTTCACCCGCCATTCAGTCATCTCTCTTTTAACTGGTTTTACGCGACCCCCTCATGAATCCACCAACTTTTCCCGCCTTTCACTTGGGTGTATGTACACCCACATTAACGCCCTTTCCTCGTTGATCGACACACATGATTCTCTAACTAATAGTGCTTTGTATTCCTTTGGGAGGGGGGGGTGTATCTACACTCGAAGCCCCACCTAACACACACTGAAAAAATCCTTCATTTCTTCAGATGGAGCGTCATTCAGGAGTAGATTTCTTGATGAAGTTGGATATACGGCCAACTCACAAAGCTGCTGCTGCAGGACCGGCGGGAAGAGCACGTTGAATTCTGTGTATGTACGCATGTGTGTGTATATCTGCCTGTGTGTATATACCTGTATATATATACACGTGTAGCATTCAAATAAGCTTATATGTCGATTCTTTGTTTTTTTTGCTAGTGTGTGTGTGCTTCTGAAGTTTAGATATACACTGGGATCCCAAGTGTATATACGCTTGCCTATCATAGCCTTGTTTTATAGGCAAGGATGGAGTTCGTGGAAAGAGATATAACTTTATGCGAGATTCCTCAAGAATCTTATATATATATATGTGTGTGTGTACGTGTATATTCTTGTGTTTTTTCCGTCGGTTGTTTTACCCTTATGTGTGCAATCGTCATATTTAGAAAGAATCCGCACACCATAGAGAATATAGTAGTAAAGATTACGGTTGTTCTGACGAATAAAGGAGTCTTGAAGATTACTAATGATTTAGCTTATATATGCGTTAGTGTATGTACACCTGGAGAGTGGGCTCATTTATACACTCTCTTCGTTTTACTAGTGTTTGTGTGCATCTTATATGTATTAAACTACATGCACCTCCAGAGTAGACTCATTTATTAGCTGTCTTGTTGGGTCACTAGTGTTTGTGTGTGTGTGTGTGTGCTGCTCTTTTTTACTTATGATATGCTTATATGTATGAGCTCCGAGTTTGAGAGAAGATACTGCGTCGTGGCTTGTGTAATACTATTGATTAGCCCTGGTTGGGTTTTAGCTCCCTCAGTGTATGTACACTGCAGAGAAAGGCAGCATACACGTCTCATTGCTCTTGAAACTCACACTGATTGCAAGGATTTACGGAAGTGTACGTACAGTGAATATTTTTTGGAAACACTCGGATTTTTTCGAGGTTATGCGTTTCAAATGTAGTAGCTTTTTAACGTTCTGATATACACACACACACACACGCATACCTATCCATATGCAAAGTATGCACACGCACGCGCTGGTATGCAGTTATGCACAGCACAAAACTCGCATATATGCATGCAAACACGCAGACAAGCACACAAAACAAGCACGAAAGCCCACACACAGGCATATACACAAACAGACACACACACGCACAAGCACAAACATAAACACACGCAAACCCACGTACACCAGCAGACACCAATATGCACATACAAGCGCACCCACCAATACTCTCACAGCAACATTCACACTCACGCACACACGCACTGGGAAATATTTTGATGCTACTGTATCATGTTGTGTTCGAGTTGAGGAGCTGCTTAAATGTACGTACACAAAGATGTTTGTTTGATCCCTCGACGCTTAGTTTGCAGTATCCTTAGTATTGACATATCAAAAGTATAATAAGGGAGATGAGTACTCTTTTATCTCGAACACACACAAAGAAAGGTATAAAGTGATACGCACACGCAAAGTCACCAGCTTATACTCAGGGAAAAATCGTGTGCGAAACAGAAAGTTTTTGAAACAGCATATAGATGAACTTTAAAGCGTACATTCGTGCATATTCGTATGCTCATACTTGCTGCGTGTTGTATGGAATGATAGTGAAAGGCTGTGTGCTTGTGTGTATGTGTGTGGTTCTCCACTCCCTGAAGGATGCCTGTTGCTTTGTTGTCTAGCCGTAAGGTTTAGTGTGTATGTGGGTGCTGGTTGTGTATTGTGTGTGCGGGTATGTAGGTGCTGTGTGTGTAGTTGCGCAGTATCTTGTGTGTGGCTGTGAGATATACGTTTCCCTCTAGGAATCCAAACACACTTGGACCGCCTGAGCTTGCATTATGCTGATGCCTTTCCCCTGGCATAACTCCGAGATACTTTGAATCTTGCTCTTAGAATAGAGCCTTAATGTCTGTATACTACCTCTCTATACATACAAAAGCTGGCTACGATGGCGTGAATGAGCTTGTAGACGCTTCAGTGTACGTACACCTCAACTTCATCGCTTCCCTTTTGAAGAAATTTATTGAAAAAATTGTTGACAGGCTTTCCAGATGAGCTTCTCAGACTTTATGGAGCTCTGCATGTGTATGTGCGTGTGTGTATTCGCACTTTGAAGTTTCTGTGGTTGAGTGGTGTGTGTGCTGCAGCTTCGTTTTTCAAGCCTTAACACACATGCGCGCGAAGGTGATCGAGGCTGCACACACAAGGACGCTCTCTCCCGCGCAGGCAAAGACGCTCTGGCCCGCACACACGTACATTCAAACCTCCACACACACGCTTTTAAGCTAGTATATGCACATGCTGCTTTAAGCTCCAAGAAGTTTGTGCACCCACAAACATAGGCGTGCACACCAGTACCAAAGGCACAAGTTTAGGTGCACACACACACCCTCTAGCTGGCACACACACACCCTATAGCTGGCACACACACACCCTCTAGCTGGCACACACACACCCTCTAGCTGGCACACACATACACTCTAGCTGGCACACACATACACTCTAGTCGGCACGTACATACACACTCAAATCTCCACACACACAAGCGAACTTGGTGATAAATGATAAGTGTGTGTTATCTCAACTTATGCTTTCCGTATGCATTTCTTGCCCTTGAGGCAGTCTGTGTATGTACACTGAGCTTTATTTCAGAGGGTGGATTGTAGTGTGTGTGTGAAGTACTTCTATTAGATTTTTATTGGGTGTGATTCTGCTTTTTGCAGGGATTGCGTGTGCCCCTGCTTCATGTTTCTTGCGGTGTGTGTTGCGCTTCATATGCATCAATGTGTGTGTGACAGGCTGCTAGGGCTTAGTGCTGCTATATGGCTTTCTATTCAGTGTGTGATTCGTTTCCGGGGTGTACATACATCGTCAAAGTAGTTGGAAACATGAGCCAATGATTGTTACGTAACCATCAAGCTTGCGTGTGCGTGCAGGTTCGTATGCGTGCGGATGTGTGCTTGTGTGCATATGCTTGTGTGTGTGTTTGTGCGTGTCAGTGCGTAACCGCGCGTTCGTATGCGTGCGGGTGTGTGTGGTCGCGTGTTTGTGCTTGTGTGTGTGAATCGTGGATATAACGGAGTGTGTGTTGCTGTATAAGTTAGCTCCCTTATGTTACCCTGAAAAAGCAGTGTGTTCACCCTGGAGCAAACACATACACATCTAGAGAAACTGAAGATATCCAACGACACACACGGCTAGTGTGCACACACACTAGCCACGGCTTGCCTAATCACAAGGATTCGTGGGCATCAGAATGGAATTCAATAGAGGACTAGCAATTGATAGGTGACTACAAACATAGGTATAACCCAAGGCTGCAACTTTCACACACACACACCCTCCAGTTATCTGGCACACAATGGCATTGGGGCTAGCGTATATTCTCGCAAATACTTTCTTATTATATGCACACACACGCAATTGCAGGCAACCACACACACGCATTCATTTAAGCTTTAGGGTTATCTCCTAGAGTGCCTCTACGTATAGAAAGCTGCTAGCTCTCACCGTGAGATCATACACACACACACACACTTTGGAAAGGGCGGAGCGATCCGTTTGTTAGTTGGCATGGCTTGATGTTATTGGTATTTCTCTTTGCAGAGGTATGTGTGTATGTGCGTGTGCGTATATGTGCGTGTGCACACCTCACTCTTTTCACACCCTCTACTCCTTCTAGTTGTATATGTACATCCTTCTAGCCTAGCACCTAGGAAGTATATGCACTCCCCATGCTGCGCAGCAACCTTGATCTCCTCTTCATTGCTAGTCTTCATACGTTTTTCAAGGTTTCAACTAGCTTCCTTCTGGCTTTGGTGAAAGCCTAGCTTATCACTGTCTGTGTGATGTCGAAGCTCATATGAAACTATTCGCTGAAGAAGTAGTATACCACCAAGACCTTATCATCATCTTCATCTTTTTTTCATCTTCTTCATCTTATTCTTCTTCTTTATCATCTCTTCATTTTCATCTTCATCTCTTCGCATTCATCTCCCCCTCTTCATCTTCATCTTCTTCATCTCCCCCCCTTCAAATACCGCGAATTTTTCCACTTTTTTTTTCTTACTCTGCCCTCGTGTAAGCCATATGCTACCCCCTCCACTGAAGACGTAAATAACCTTC
The DNA here is from genome assembly GCA_015657535.1 of Nephromyces sp. MM_2019. Taxonomy (NCBI): domain Eukaryota; phylum Apicomplexa; class Aconoidasida; order Nephromycida; genus Nephromyces; species Nephromyces sp. MM_2019. The sequence goes on along the minus strand of JADHZB010002123.1, from coordinate 12,573 downwards.
AAAAATTCTGATTTTTTTGCAGTTAATTTGGGGATTTCCAGATGCTAAGCGACTTAAAATGTGAATTACACACAAATCCACCTGCATCTTCTTCAAGTGCTTTTTCCCCTTTTCAACTGCAAACTAAGCCTCCTTTGAGATGCAGCCCTTTCATAGGATTTTGCTGAAGAAACGAGGAGATTGGCGCTCAATTTCCCTCCTCAACAACCGCTTCTTTGGTAGTTTCGACGTCTTCACGTGCACTTCTTCACTAAAAATCGCTAAATTTGAGCAGAAAAACCCCAAACTTTCCTTAGAAGAGGCGAAGAAACAGAGAAATGGCGAGAACATAAGAAATTCCGCTGTTTTGTGGTTTTCTAAGCCAAAAAATTGCGGAATTTTGGAGAACGATGTCGTCTCTCTTGTGAAATTTTGGGAAGAAACAGAGCAATGCAGAGGATGTGAAGACGGCGGTTTCTGCCGGCCAAAAGACCAGCAGAAATGTCAATTTGGCGCAAACTCTGCTAAATTTGTGAAATCTTCAAGCGATAGCTTGGGAAGCAGTAGAGGTAGGAGGAAGAGATGGTGATCTTTCATCTTCAAAGCGAATAATGAGCTAGTTCTTTTTGGGAAAAAATTCTTCTGTGGATTTTATGAAGAGGGACTATTGTATATTTTGGGAAATATTCATTTGAGAGGCATGAAGATGAGGTTTTTTCTGGAGATATTACTCTTTTGTATGGAGGAGGTGGAGAATTGGCTGCTTTTGTTTGATTTTTGTTGAAGTTATGGGGATTTTTTGTGTATTTTTGATTATTTTTGATGATTTTGGTTGATTTTTGCTTGTTTTGTTGCTGTTTTTCCCATTTTATTTGTTTTTTTCTTACCTCTTAACGTATATATTCTTCTTCTAAATGATGCTATATTGATGAATAGCTACTTCACTTGCTCCAAAGCTCTGTGGAAAGGTTATAAACTGCTGGATGATTCTGTGCATCAAAATTTTGGCAGAGATTGTGTGTGAGATATACTCTAGCCTGTGAAATCAAACTAACTGAATCGTTCCTAAGAAAATCAGGAATATTGTCCGGTAAAAGTGTCATCTTCATCCACTGCTTCTTCTCGTTTTCTTTTCACCCACAAAACTACCCACTCAATCCTTCAATCAAACAGTTTTTTAAGCTGATTTGAGAATTTTCTTACTTTCCAGTGATAAGCCGCTCAGCCAGTGATCAGTCAAGGGTGTACCCTATGCTGCTTTCCTTGGGGAAGCTCCAGCTTTCTTATAGTTCAACCCTCTTGGAGCTTTTGCCTAGTAAAATCTCTTCATTAAAGTCTGTGTGTGCTAATTCGACAGTTGGACGAAGTTTTTCATCTTCAGCCAATGAGAAAGTTAAATCATCGGATAAAGAGTAAGCGATGATTTCTCATTAGAAACATCTTTGTGTGTGAGTTTGTGTGTGCTATTATGTGATGCTGTGTAATCAATCTGTATTTGAATGTGTGTGGATTTTTTATGCAGGGGCTTGCCATTTTTCCCTTCAAGGCTAACTAAAAGTGGATACGAGAAACCCGTGGCTTATTGGCTTCTAGGTACCGTGTGTGCGACTACGCGACTCTTCATACTGTGCGTTTCCATATCCAAAACTTCATACTCTGTGTTCGACTATCCAAATGTTTGCACTATGTGTGCGGAATTTTTGTCTTCAGAATCACGTTTTTTCCTTTTCCACTCGTTTTCGGTGTATATACACTCAATTTTTACTCTTCTTCTGTTTTGCGTGTGTGTGCAAGCCTAAAATCCGCAGTCTTTGCATGCATACGCTCGCTTCTCTGCTCGTAGCTACCGGATCAATTGTTGTAACTATGGTTTTATTGGGAGGCTATACTAGGCTGTCGGGTTCGGGTCTCTCAATGACTTCTTGGAGCTTCGTTGGCAGCTCTTTTCCTCTCACAAAGCAGGCATGGAATGAGGAATTTGAACGTTACAAGGTGAGCTTTTTTTCATGGAAAAAGAGGTGTATATACACTGGTAGCTCTGCAAAACACGGGACTTGCGGTATAATGTAGTACTCTCTGCTGTTTAAAGGCGTGTGTTTTTTTTGGCTGGCTGTTTTGTGTGTTTGGAGACGCTTTGTCATCTTCTTTTTTGTTTCATCTTTTTGGACTTCTTTGGGTGTTTCTTTGTTGCTTTCTCGTTTTCTTCTTCTTTATCGCTTTTTTTTCTTCTTCCCCTTCATTTTAACTTCTTGATTCTTCTCTCTCTTCTCCTCCTTCTTCTCTTAGTTTTCCTCCTCCTCCCTCTTCTTTTCGCTCTTCTTCAGGAGTTTCCAGAGTATGAGCAGGTTAACTATGGTATGGATGTGTACGAATTCAAGAAGATCTACATGATCGAGTGGCTTCACCGAATGCTCGGTCGATTTTCTGGGCTGATTTTTGCCAGTGGATTTGCTTATTTTGCCTTGAGAAAAGCCTTGAAGTTTCCTCTTGTTATACGTCTAACTTGTGAGTGTCAGGAATTCGTGTGTGTGTGTGTGTGTGTGTGTGTGTGTGTGTGGGAGGGGGATTGTGTGTTTAGGGGTTTGTGTGTACGAGTGATTCTGTGTGTAGCTGCTGATGTGTAGCTACTCTCTTGTGTGTAGCTGGTTGTGAGTGCAACTGCTTATGTATATGCGTGCTTTGTTGAGCGCCAACTTGTGTGTGTGTGTGCGTCCCGGTTGGTATGTGTATGTACTGATGAGTATGTGTACGTACTTGTGTGTGAGTGCTGGTGCATATATGTGCTCACCTGTTTTTCTTTCAATTTTCCTCCCTACTAGCTCTACTGGCATTAGGAGGATTTCAAGGTTTTGTTGGCTGGTGGATGGTAAAAAGTGGCCTTTCCGTGCCTGAAACAGAACTGAAGACGCCACGGTATGCATACATGCACACACGTATAGTGATTTAAGTTTGAGTGTATGTACACTCATCAGCATACGAGGCACTTTTGTTTGCTTTTCTATGTGCTTCGCGTACACACGTTAAGCGCCCTTAGTGTGCCGGGATGGAAAATTTTGCCGTGTGCTCTCCTGTTTCTATCAGGCTGTATTAGAGCTAAATCCATGTTTTTGTATTTGTGTATGTGTGCGTTCCCACTTCTCCACTAAAACTACCCCTAACATACCCTTGTGTGTGTGTGCCTCTCTCTAGCTCCCCACTCCTCCAAAACTGACCAAGCCAACCCGTTTCGGTGTGTGTCTCTATCTATCCTCCAAAGCTGCCCTACCAAACAAACCCGTGTGTGCGTATTTCCCTTTTTCTCTATCTACCCTCCCAAGCTACCCCCACCAAGCGAACACACATGTATATTTATGTGTGCCCCTCTTTCTATATCTTCCCTTCAGAGTCTCACCTTATAGGCTGAGCTTCCATTTGCTTACTGCTTTAGCACTTTATTCTGGACTGCTTTGGAATGCTTTAGATTTGTTAAGGCCTCCTATCACCCACCGTCTCCCAGCGCTTACTGAGCAGGTGATGGCTTCAGTGAGGAGGTTGAAGATACTGGGCATCCCTGTGTGTGCGATAGTTGCATGTACAGTAATGTCAGGTGCTCTTGTAGCTGGGAATGACGCTGGATATGCCTTCAATACTTGGCCAAAGATGAATGAAGAGTGAGAACTTTTCGTTGGTGGCGATGCGGTGTATGTACACACCCCCTGAGTGGGGGATTTGGTTGAGTGGAGTTTGTGAGCGTGTGTGTATTTGATTAGGGGGGAGTTTTCTTGTGTTTGTGGGTGTGAAGGATGGGTTTGGAAGCTTGTGGGAGTGTGTTTTTGGTGGATCTGTTAGAAGCTTATGTGTGTAGTGTGGGTTGTATTTTTTGGAAGCTTGAATACAATGGATATGTTAGAAGCTTGGGTATGTGTGCTTTTGTGCGTAATGGATGTGTTAGAAGCTTGGGTATGTGTGCTTTTTTCGTTGCATGCATATTGCAGTGATTCACATGCAGATTAGCTGTGTGTTGAGCATCACCTCATCTATGGATACCACCTGTGTGTGTGTGCAACATGATGATTCTCTGCGTATCATCACTGTGTGTCTATGTATATATATGTCTATATAATACCTTATAGATAAACGTTAAATAGGCGTATGGAGAACACGAATTCCTGCCTTACAGAGTGAGCATATGCCTTTTTTTACTCTGAAGCGGCCGGAAGAAGAAGCTGCAATGTAGTCTCACACACACACACGTACGCATATCTCAGCCATTAGATTTACTGGCAGAATCCCTATTCCTTTACGTGTATATTAGCAAGAAGAATCTCGCCGTCAGCCCTTGACCTTTGCGATTTCGTCTTCATCATCGTCATCAATCATCTTTTTTTTCATCATCATCTCCCTCTTCATCTCCCTCTTCATCTCCCTCTTCATCTCCCTCTTCATCTCCCTCTTCATCTCCCTCTTCATCTCCCTCTTCATCTCCCTC
>JADHZB010002122.1:22258-58779 GCA_015657535.1 Nephromyces sp. MM_2019 | reverse complement strand
CTTCCCCTTCATCTCCCTCTTCCCCTTCATCTCCCTCTTCCCCTTCATCTCCCTCTTCCCCTTCATCTCCCTCTTCCCCTTCATCTCCCTCTTCCTCTTCATCTCCCTCTGTGTTCTTGCTGCTAGTAAGAAACATTGAATTTTACGATGGTTTTAGTTCTACTGCTCTCTCTTCTTCATACTTTCAAGTAGCTCTACTTGTAGAACAAACTCCCATGACTTTCTCTTCAGCTTACTACTCCTATATTAAGACCTCCGCATAGTCTAGTTTCTTATGTGAAGCCAGATAAAACATTTTACATCGGAGGTAAGCCTAGGGATATAACCTCTAAGCACTAAGAAAATGGATGGAAAAACTCGTTGAACTTACGCTACTATAAGAGTAGAATGCTGCACGTTGAATTAGCTTCCTGCCTTAATCAGTAGCAGGTTACTATACTGTATTTTACTGCTGGCCTGCCGTTTTCCAAGCCATATTCGGCAGTAGAAAAGCCATTTTCTCTTGCTTTAGATGGATTTTTTTCGTGAATTCTTGTGTGCGAAAGCTGGGAAAAGGGAAAAGGGAAGCCTGCTTTCAAACTGTAGCTCCTGCTCAAGTTTCGATATCAAAAAAAGGGTTTTTTGACGATTTTTTGACTCATTTTCTTCTTGAGATTTGATGTCAAATTTGAAGTTTTTTTTGAATTTTTCTCAAGATTTTTGTTTGGCTTTTTTGTGCTTAGAAACTGATTTTTCTGTAAATCACTCGAAAAATTTGGCATAAAAAGTATGAAATCAGCTTCTTCTAGCTTCTCAATGAACCCCTGGATTTTGTATGTTTCTTCACCAAAATTTTAGGGTGACTTTCTTCCTTGAAGAATTTTTTATTACCTCACTAATCTGATGTGATAAGCAACTTAGGGTTTAAGGCACTGCTGAATAATCTACACGTTAATCCACAGCTGCATGCTTATTTCCACTCATCTTCCCTGCACTGCGTGTCTCATCCTCCATTTTTTGTTTTTTATCTCTGACAAAAATGCTCAGAAAAAGCTTCTGATGCTATTTCGCTTACTCTGACGCATCAGAAGCTAGTTTTCAGCAAAAAAACATAGTTTTTGAGAGAATTAGAGCTTTTTTCCGCTAAATTTTGGGGTTTTTTATCCGTAGACCCTACATCTTCATTGTGTTTTTTTTGCGACTCAAAAAAGGTAGTGGTGGAATTAAATTTTCCTACTTATGTTATATATCTTCAAAGCAAAGTAATTGAATTTTTTATAGACTTTCATACAATAAATTGTTTTTTTTTTTGAGTAAATCATTACTTTTTAGTCCTTTTTTCTTTGTGGAATCTTATGGTGCAGCCTCTAAGATTTTTCTAATAATTTTCATCAATTTTCTTTGGTTTTTGTGTGTGTTTTGTGTCGACTGTTGGTAATTTCGGCTTAGCTTTCTACAGAATTGAAGCATGTTTGAGAATTTGCGTTTTATTCAATGTTTTCCAGCTTTTTAGTCTCCTTCTTTTAAAATTCCATACTTTTCAAAGATTTTTGCAATAAACTACTAATTCTTGACACGATGATGCCTTTTCATTGAGTCTTTTATGCTTTTTATAGCATTTTTTGCTCTTTCTTCATGGCGTAGGTGTAGGAGGAGAATTTATTGTATGTAAAACCTCGTATTTTTTGGAATCTTTTCTTCTGCAGATTAAAACGAAATAGTGTATTATCAAATAAATCTTTGATACTAAATGTGTGTTGTTGCATAATCTCTTTTTCTAGCATTCCTAACTCTTTTCAAGCTTTTTTGTGCAATTTGTTTTTGTGTATCATCTCTTTTTTCCTCTTCTTTGGCTTGAATTCTATACAGCAGTTTTGCTATATAATACTTCATATGAAAGTAGAAGAAGCATAGGCATTTCTTCTGTTTTCTTCAATAGTTTTAGTTAGAGATCTAATCAATCTAGTGAGAAACGGCGAAAGTCCTCACGAATTTCTGGAGTTTTTAGCTCTTCTTCATTGAAATACAAATTTCTCCTAATGATTATATTAAGGATTCCTTTATTTGCAGCTGCCAGCCCCCGCAACTGTTTGAAACTCTACTCCAGCGCTGTGGTTCACTTGCAAAACAGCTACATAAACTGCTATAAAGCAGGTAGAAGTAGGTATAAGATGCAGCCAAAAGCACCTTATTATGTTCCTTTAGTCGTAAATACACACGGATGGGTAAAAAAGATGGGACTCAGCTTATTGAAGCTCATTTTCAAAATTACTAATGCCTCTCTTGCTGTAGAGCTTGGAACGAAGGTTTGTGGAGAAGCTTTTGAGTTTTTCTCTGTTGAGTTTCTTTTATTTGCATTTTCTCTTGTGTTTCTCCACTCATATTCTTCTCCACTCATTCCTCTTCACCTCCCTCTTCTTCTCACGAAAATATAGAAAAATTCCATTCCAATGGTGACGCTTTTGGCTCTAAAAATATCTCTATCTTCTTCCTGCATGTTGCTTTATTCACTGCAACTTTCAGCAGATATTCACTATGCTAATAAAACAATTTTAGTGGACTTTTAAGCTTCAGCTGAAAACTAAGCTGATTATTTATGAAGCTGCTTGAAATTTTCCCGCTAAATCCAGAGATTTGCTTGATTTGCTTCTTTCCAGCTGCTTAGCTATGATCTAAACCTCGGGGCTTCCGTTGAACTTTAGAACTTTGAAGCTCTCCAACTGCAGCTACTTCTGAAATTGGCTCATTTCTGTAGATTTTAGCTCCCATTTCTTCACTGTTTTCGCATTAATTCTACGAATTTCTAGCTTTTTACGCTGAAAATCTGTTGGATATGCCACTGAGGCGTATTTAGTAGTGCATTCTAAGTAAATTTAGTTCATTGATGAGCAGTCTTTCATTGTGTGTTTGAGTTCTTTTTTTTGTACGATATCTCTGCAATAATCTGCTCAAAAAAATCCGTTTAGTAGCGTCCTTTTCCTGCTATATTATACCTCGTGACACGCAAGTTTCACCTCTTTTATTCTAATCTTTCGAGATTATAGCTGCTCTTGTAATAGTATTTTTTTAATGCCTAATTGAGGTGTTAAAACAGTATTTTTTCATGCATTCTTGAGGGCTAAATATAATATTCTTGGCTACAACAACTTGATTTTTGCAAATAGAAAGCCTGTCCCTATATTTAGGGTGTGTGGGGTTTAGGGGTGGAAAAGGGTTTATATACCCCCCACTAGGTTTTATTCGTAAAAAATTGTATAATCTTATTAAAACTAGAGTAGCTATTAGCATACACCGGGCGGACACACACACACACACCGAGAAACACGTACATACACCAAGAAACACACACACCAAGAGGCATACATGACATTTAGGCGCCAAGCCTAGTGCTCCGCCTGCCTGTCTATGAAACGCCTCTCGCAGAATTTTACCCTTCTTCGTAGATACTCGCTATCTTTCGTTAGAGAAGACGTTTTTATGATGTTCGCTTTATATCTCGCTAATGATTCTTCGTCTTGCTTTTGGCTTGTTAGTCTTCGTGAAGAAATACCCTACTTTATCCATGCTTACTTCTGATTCTAGCATGAACGCTCTGGGATTTTTAGCAATTCTGTGTTTTTTTTTTATTACCTTTTTTGCTTTTTTTCAGGATTCATCTAAATCTCAATCCAAGTCCTTGCATGCTACTGCAGCATTAAGCAAGGTTAAAGCCTCAGGCATGGACTCCGTGTCTGCAGCCATGAAAAAAGGTCTTTATTATACGCTTGAACAGTATACAAGTACAGATGCATTTTTTATCAGTGAATCAGCGAAGGAAAAGCAAGACAACGATATAGAAGCTCAAGATACTGCTGTGGCTGAGGATTCCGATACTTTTAACTTTTCAGTTTTGAATCCTTTGGAACAGATAGTCAGGTTTTATTACTATAAACGCTAAAATCACTGTGCAATGATTACTGTCTGGCGCTATATTCTATCAGAGCAGCTTCTTAAAATTCCTCTCTTATGCCTTAAATTAATGTCTTTCAATACTGTGTGTGCGAATATTTTATCGAAAAAATCGTGGATATAAACATAATTTCGTCTAAATTATATAATTTGTTTTGAGCTGGTAGTTATCTCTATTTTTCCTAGTTTTTGCGTGTGAATTTTTTTCAGTGCAAAAAAGCTTTTTATAAGGCTTTTTTTGTTTTAAAAGTTAAAATGCGTTTTTTTCTTGACTTTTTACCCAAACTTTTGCTTTTGTAAACTCCGAAGTTGAAGCAGTTGGAATGAGCTAATTTGCTGATTTATGTGTGCTATAGAATTTGCAGTGTATTTAAAACGTGGAATTTATATTCATATACAAATAGTTATCGATGATCAGTTAGGAAACCGTTAAAATATCCTGGAAATATGCTGATAATTATCGACTGGCAGTGGGCATTCCTTCCTGCCCGAAAAATTCTTTTTTTCCCATTATATCTTCACTATATGATGGTGTGTCGTAGTGTAGAGCAGAGTTTTATACTACTGGAAACTTTGAATAATTGCTTGAAATCTCACTAAATGGAGGAAACCCACTATGCTCTGCGCCAAAGTTAATAAAGGCTGCCTGTAAAGATGCATATATATTCAATCCTCATTCTGAGCAAAAGGAATCTCACTTCTATTAATATTCCACAGTGTTTTACCCTCAGATATATATATGTATATAATTCAATCACTCTGAGAATTTTGTTTGTGTTTTCTTTTAATATGACTCAGACTAGCTCCAGATATCACTAAAAAACGGAATCTTTTTGAGTGTGTGAGGATTCATTCTTTTGAGGATATTCAACGGGAATTGGAGCCTGAAATTAAGTCCACTTGCTGTGATTCCGGGTATTAAAAAATGGCAGATGATTGCTTATCCAGGCGTGCCAGCAGGAGTAGTTTCCAATGTTTGATATTTGACTTGCGTTGGAGTATCAACAACGCTATGCTACATTCATTTGATACTGATTAAATAGGATTTTGATTCATCAAAAAGCTTGTACATGTAGTTTGGTAAAAGCAAACTTCTTAAACTAAGAAGGAAATTTGTTTATCATTTTCGTTGGGTCTGTTATTTATTTGGCTCATCGATTTCGCACACGCTTTAGTAAGCTAAAAGAGCGGAAAATAACAAGCTTTTTAAGCTATTTTCGATTTTATTAACACTTTTACCATATTGATTGCAATCAGAAACCAGAAAGACGTCTATTCGATTGGCTTTCTTACGCCAAAAATACCTGAATACTTCATGTCTATTCCATTGACTTTCTTAAGTTTAGGCAAGATATTGCTTCAGCACTTTGATGGCATTCATTTTTTTTTGTTTTTATTAGTTTGGGGATATATATAGCTCTCTTATCCCCGTCTGTGTGTGCTCAGAAAGGCTGATGCCATGCCTAAGGATCTCAGAAAACTTCGAGTAATGAGTTGGTTCAATCCAGCCATACAGGCTGCGCTGCAATTTCCGAGTTTTTCCCTGGAAACCTTCTATGGTGGACAGCTCGGCTTGATTAGCAATCCTTTCGTAATTTCCCCTAAATATTGGGGTCCCGGTCCGGCATATGCTTTTTTAAGTTTAGATACGCTCTGGTTTTTGGTGAGCTGCTCCTGTCAATACTTAGAAAAGATTTCGGATAAGGTATTAATGATTAATATATATATACATATTAGTGGGCAGTAGCTGTCTTTTCATAATGCTTTTTTAGGATTTAGGGGATTTTATTATTTTTTTCAATGAATAAATTAAGCTATTTGCACATGCTTTATGCTTTTTTCTGACTCTACACTCAGCGTTAGCTTCTGAAATTTCTTTATGTTGTATGAAAAAAGAAAACGCATATTGAATGGATGAGGCCGAAGTTTACTTCTGCAGAATTTATCATACACTTTTCGATGGATTTTCTATTTCTCACTCTTGTAGCTGACGAGAATCTTACCTGGAAGCCTGGTGACTCTTTGTTCCCAGGATGATAAGCCTTTCAAGTTTGTCACTTCGAAGGAAAAGCAAAAAGTTCCCAAATTGATTGCTAGCAAGCAAACTGTGGTCGATTCCTGTTGCGAATTTATTTCATGTGCTTATGTACATTCTGTGAATCTCCAGGAAGGCTGGGTTAGTCTTTCTCACTTTTTATATTACTTGATGCGAAATCTCTTTAAGCATCCTGATTTTACAGATGCTGTAAATTCTCTTGCTGTGAATATTAATATTACCCAATTGCAAATCTTACGGTGTGACTGTGTTACCATACGTCTTTTTTGCCTCTTACGCGACCTCTTACTTGGGGGGGTACGAGGTAACCAAAATTTTGTTGCCATGCTTTATTAAGAATTTTTAATATGTGCTACCAAAGCTATTTTATGCGTAGTAATGATGTCATGGAAAAATGCTTTTTTGCAGGTCTCCGTGTACGTTCCACGCTTTATTTTGGGGGAGCTACACTTGGTTAATGTCCTCGCCTTAGGGTAAGTTTCTGCGAAGTTTATATTTTTTTTAGTTCACCTTTTTTAACATTTCACGGTCCAAGCATTATCCTTAAGCAGGCACCCAATGTTCCTGTGATGTTCTGCATCAATGCTTTTAGGGATGAGGTGGAATTTCATCCTAGTCCAAAGCGGTCGTATCCTACCTATTATCTTCCGGCTCATCCTGAAATCGATGCAGCGAAATTTGCTAGCTTCCAAAGCACAGTTGACAACTTCTCAAAGAGTTCTATGGTAATTGATCGCATTTTCATATGAAGCTCTATCATCATTTCAGATAATAAAAAGTATTTACTGATGCAGATTTTTTATGCGCGTTTGCTTATGATGTTAACTATTTTTTTTCTCTATGGTAATGCCTCAATAATCTCTTCTTTATTGTAACAATGACTATAACCGGCTGGTCACTTTTTAAGTAGTTCGAATGATTGAAAATCTTGCTCATGTCACAGCTTTGATAAAAATTAGCTTGAATATTTTTACATATTTATTCGCCTGAAATTTAGGTTACCGCTTTTATTTCACGTATGAGACTACCTTTTGTAATTTTTTTTCATGCGCTCAACATATATTTGGAATTTCAGCTACCATATACAAGCAATGAAGTACTTTCAATAAGTGGATCAGGAGGAACCGGAGCTAGAACTGCAGTTACGAGACAAAATCTATTACGCAAAAGTCAGGGGTAATCAACCACTGTTTCTTTGCTCTAGATAATGCGCGTATGGATTACCAACATATATCCTAATCACAGACTCAGCGTCAACTACTCTAAAAATCTGTCTAACTCGCTAATTGAATACTATTGTCATACTCTGTTTTTTTTGACGTAGTTTAACATAATTTTTATTAATTACTCGCGCTGTCTTTGCAAGAGTTCGAGTTATTTTCTATATAATAGAATTCTAATAATCCCTATCTAGCGCATGTATAGAATTTTTTTAATTATAGTTTGCCTTATTAGCTGCTTGCATATTCTTTCTTTGCGAAACGCTTCGTGATAAATATTGTTCCTTTGCTTAAAATCCCATGAACTTAAGCTTAATTTCTGTTGCTATCGTCCGAAAAAGGATGCTCGATTGTTTTGTTTCCTTTTTGCGTTTTGATGCAAAACGGCTATAATTATTCCAATCGCCACTACTATACAGAATAACCCCAACAAGGAATGTGCTGCTGAAAGTGCGAATTTTTTGCCTGAATTTGTAGAAGTGACAGATAAGCTGACGAGTGGAGACACCCGAAAATGACTCTTGCTTCCTCACCAGCTAATAGGTTTTTAGTTTGTGAATTTTTTTATGTCCTCATGTCACAGGAACCTCAAAGAAAAAGTATTGTAAAATTTTACCTGTTTGAGCTACCAATTTTTGTAAATGAGAAACGCGTCCTTGAATAGTTCCGACGTTTTTTTCCGATCGGCTGTGGCTCTCTTTTTTGATTGAGATGTTAACTTTTGTGTCTTTCCTGCCCTATACAAGTTTATTTGGAAGGCCAGAGTTATCTTTTTTCCTGTTGCTCTTCTCATACTCTATAATGCACTTCTCACCAATTTGGTTTGCATGGATCCTTGTTTTTTGAATGCTTTCACTGCTATCTGGCTAGTTTGTGCTTTCCGGATTCCTATGAGTGAAGCATCATTTTATTAATAAACTACTGCAGTCGCCAGTCAATTATGGCACTTTACTGTTTCTGCAGCTTCGCTGACGCGGAATTTTTGAAAATTTAGATCATCCAATTAAGAATAATTAGACACTTGATCTCTTGGCCCTTTTTTTTGGCCCGAATTAATTTTCCTTAGTATATTACCCCAGTATATCCTTTGTGGCATCTGTAAAGCCGTATATAGACTAGTTAGATGTTTTTTCGAATTTTTTTATAATAACTCTATGCTTTACTTGCAAGTGTGATCTGGCAGGCAGATGCCTCGCATGTTGCATACGTGGTTATAACCGGAGCCAGGGCAAGGGCTCTGTACGTGGTTTTAAGCTCTTTGAACCTAAGGGTTGATGGTGGCTTCTTACCTCCGAGTAACACGAAGGCCCCGTAAACCCTGGGTCACAATTGCACTTTCCGTTAAAGCAGTAACCATTATAATTGCCTATGTTACGATGCCATGTCTTTAAGTTGTTAGGATACCGCTCTTTTCACATCGTGACATGTTACGTATTGACTGACAGTTAGAGGGGCAAGTCAATAGTTCTCCACAGTCATGAGAAGTATATTCAGCATTGCATTGACAAGTTCCTGCATATATAACATGTGAGATTTCCAAGGCGTTTAGTTCTGTTTTCTTCGGAAATCATGCGATTATCCCGGGGTGTAATGCCTAGACACTAACCGCGTATGCACACCCCGTGTCCTTGGCAAACTTGAGTTGCCCCTGTTTCGCATATGACTAGCCCAGACAACGAGATTACTTCTGAGTATATCTTGTAGTCCCACTTATAGCCTCCATAAATTATAAGGCTTCCGTCTGATTAGAAGGTAAATTTTCAGCTACTTCGTTCAACTAACGAGCAAATTACTCCTCACCTTGCTCGAAAGCTATAGCATGACCTTGTCGTGGTGGGAAGTTTTCTTCACCACTTGACAGCATTGACCACTTCAGTGTTTTGGTATTCCACCTCCAAATATCGTTGTAGCATCTTCTGGTGCTTTTGGTAGCATCACAGCCTCTGAAGTTTAATGTACTAGGCAGGTGGCGTATAATTCAGGCGCCGGTTCTGGCATTCTCACCCTACTACCACAAGGCTTTCATTTAGCCTGGCAGTTGCATGACCTGTTCGTGCGGTTGATTTCTATAGTTTGATCATGACTATAAAATAAGCATCAGCTGTTCCTATTAAGCACCTTGTCGACCTTCCGGGCTTTCAGATGATATTTTCCCACTCCACGAATCATCTTGCATGTCGTATACCCACCTGAAGGTAAATTATTCGTGTACTGAATACTTCAGAATAACTCTGTTTTACGTGACTACGCCAGCTCGATTTCTGATACAGTACGACCAACATTGTAGCATCCATTCCGGCATAGGTATATCCTCCGTAAAGGTATAGCTTGTTGTCCACCTATGTGACAACATGTAGGATTGCTGTGCTTCTCCATTCAGTGCAGCAACTTAGCCCACGTAATTGAGTGTAGCACTCTCTCGCTCCGGCGGGGCAGCTCTCCCTAAATCAGGAAGCTTTCGTCTATATTTATAGCCGTTTTTAGAAATGACTACGTGTGTCACTGTTGCCTGTGTTACTCAAGACTTCAAAGCGTACAGGAAACGTATTCTCGTCTAGTGACTCCACATCAACATCTAAGTTTATTATGAAGAAGTCGTTCAAAAGTTTGCGGTTCTAAAAAGACGTCATATCTCTTTTCAAATGGCTAGAGAGCATACAGAGCACCAGCTTCACCCCGTTATATCCTCCAAATATATGGATTTTTCCTGAGCCATCTGTGCTCGCGGCGTGGTGACACCGCCCTTCTGTAATTAGCGTTATAATGAATCGTATTTATCAGTGTTCGACCGAAGCCACTAGGGTAGTGGTACATGGTCATGAAACTAACGCTATATATAAGAATGCAATACCACTAATTTGATTTCGGATGGAAAATTTATTACACGAATTTGTAAAAGTAAGTCACTTCCTCTAGTGAGGCCTTTAGGGTTTAGTTGCATCACTTTAGCTATTGCAAGGAACTCAGACCCCCTCACCTGGTATGTACTCTTTGTCTGGAACTCCCATCAACCACTTTTTCCGCTGAATATCTGTTAAAGCCAATAATACCACGTTGCAGATGTTGAGCAAAGGTTCTCTTATAATAATTCAAGAGAAAAAAATATGATTTGTGTTACCGTATTTATATATGTCATTGAAAGCTCCATCCAGATTTCTTCCCCCAAAAAGTATTAAGCTGTGACGAACTAACGTCAGTGATGCACCGCTTCTTGGTAATGGAACATCCCCTAGTACTTTTTCTAGTTTCCAACTTTTGCTGGAAATATTAAAGTTCATCAGAGTGTCCTTAAAGCCTTCGTCTGCGTAGTGTGACCAAAAAGCTAAAAAGTCCGATATTTATGGTACTAGCGGACTTGCCTAGTATATTAGAACCCCCGAATATGTAAAGCTCATTTTCGTGTACGGCCGAGGCGAAGTCTCTTAATTCTGTTAGTTAGCGACAGTTATAGAGGCACCCTTGATAATTTTTGAAGTATAAATGCTTTCGATAAGCCTATCGTACCGTCTGGGTGGTAAGTTGCCACCATTGCACCGTTAGAAGAATAAATTGTCGTCCACTTTAGTGTTGTGTCACATGGTGTCACAGCCACCAAAATCATGAGCGCTGGGACGATGGCTAATCTAGAAAAGTGTATCTTGCCACCCTGATGGTCAGGCATGGAGTCTACCCTGAAAACATATAACATATCCAAAGGCACCACCTGATGTTCTGCCATTTATAAAATCATCAGCGCGCAGGTCGTACAACGATTCTATTCCTTGCTACCGCTAGGGACCTGCAGAACTAGCTTTTTTCCCTGAGCTAATGCTTCAGGCAATATTCACTTCTGTGTACTTGCATAATTGAACCTAATAATTTTGGGATACTTGAGGTTATTTAATGTGATACAAATGAACACTTCAGCTGAAAATATGAAAAAAATTAGAATGTGGAATCCTATACTTCTTGCGCTAAACTTAGTTTGATTACAGACCGTGGTTCAACCACCAAAGACTTTTAACTTCAGGCCAGGCCTATTATATTATGACCATCTAAGCGATTTTACGGTATGCCAAAAAAACTTGCAACACAAAGCGCGCGCTGCGAACGCAATACGGAATTACGATTGAAAATTCGCGCAAAATAATGAAATGTTTTTTATGCATACTCAGCCTCAAAACAGTATAAAGCGAGCAGCTTCTCAGTTGAAGACATAAGGGGGGAGTACCTACAGTAAAAATTGGAGCCGTCATGCAATTTGATTAAGCTTGCATTCCAGTTTGGGGTTAGTAATCGCTAAGCACGCCAAATACATCAAGCGCATAAAATTTTTATTTCCATTTGATCAGCGAAATAATCGTTATTCTGAAATTTTAATATAAAGGCAAAAAGTTCAAGGGCAAAATATACTGAGATTGAGCGCTGCATTACTGGAGTCAGCATATATCAAGTATCTCGCTGTACCTGGCGGTAAAATTTTTAATGCCGTACTATCTCGCTTCTGAAGTAACTACTTTCCTTTATGCCTCATAATTGTATCCTGAACTTTTTCCCAAGACAACCTCAAAGCTATCTAAGAGCAGCTCGTTTCAGTATGCCAGTGAGGTGATGTGAGAAGGGTCATCTCATCTAGGAAAGACTTGCAGCCGAATAACATTTACAAACACCGAAACCAACATAAATACCATCGCTAATCAGAAGCTCTTGTTTTCTAAATACAATCATTTTCATTGATATTTTGCTTTTTGCGAATTTGCAATACCGTAGTTTTCTACACAGCAATTACTGTTAGAAACGTCCTACACTTGGAGCTTGAAATATGATTCTTAAAGCAACCTATCTGATCCAATTTCTTCAAAGCGATATCGCTATTATCAGTTGCCTGTTTGCATTGTGTATTCGCATAAGATAAAAAACCATAAAAAGCAATGCATCTTCGCAGTACCTTCACCTTGGCTGCACAAAGGTTTTCAAGGGCTTTACTTGCGAGATATTGCCAGAAAAACTACATGCTTTACATGATGAAAGCCATTCTTCATCTAAATTATCTCTCTACCCAAATAAATCCTGGTGAGGTCTAAGGTTACCTTATCTACTTTAAACCCATGGAACCTGTCATTTAAAGAAGAATATGCCCATAGCTTTTAAGACTTAGAAGTACCTTTGCGTAGCCTATAAAAAACTTTTTATCCTTTTAATATTCATCATAAAAAAATAACCGCAACGCTCTTGTTTTCCATTAGCTGTGTTTTATAACCTGATGTGCAAGCTTATCTCTCAAAGCAATTATAGGACTGATGGATGGGCACAACACCTTAACTCAAAGCTTTTAGCACCAGCTTTGAGTTAAGCAAAGCCTTCATCTTAGGTGGATAGCAAAACAGAAATTTTATCTTCACAAGTATGTTTCACTTTATAGTATTAGATTCTATTTCGCATAGTTGGCAAAAATATAATTACTTGAATAGTAGAGCTAAAACAGCCTCTATAATTGAGCAATGAAAGTTCTAGAGACTAGCAGGATACGTTACCTTGTGTCCATCATGAACGTACTAGCCGCTGCAGTGCTTCCGCTCGTACACTACGTGTTGAACCTCGTGAAAGCAGCACATTGTACAAGCTCAGTCAGAGATATATAAACTCTCATGTAGGAGAAATTAGCTTCTTTATCTTATCCCCACTAGTGTCAACTTGCCATTGTGATACAGGGTTACAATAGTTTAGACAATTTTAATACATTATGCGTGGTCAGGCGTACTTTGCTTGTAGTAATTCTCAAGTTCGGGCTAGGCGAGAAATTTGAAAGCTCTTACCCTGCTTAGGATAACTGTACCGATACACGCGACTCCGTATTAGGATCCCCCCGCCCGCCCCAATAGGGAGAGTAGACCAGCTTAGGCTGGAGAATTTGCGTGCCAGCGAACTCGAACAATGCCACTGTATTACCTGGCTTTCAATTATTACCAGGAGCAATTAATCGGCAAAGGAAAACTAATTCAGTAATTTCACAAGAGGCATTTTTGTGTGCATCTGAATAACTAATGTACAAAAAGTATATCTGTCACTTAAAATTCAGCTAATAAAAATGGATGTTGGTAATGAATTACTGGTGCCCGAGAAAGATAAGATCCTCAAGGAGGAGGAGGATCGTAAGCTACACGGAAATGATGTCCAAGTAATGCTGAAGTTACCCGATGGTAACACGGATACTTTTAATGTAAAGCATTCTTCTCAAATTGGGTATTTAAAGTTGTTACTAAAAGAAAAATACGGAATATCGTACAAAAGCATCTCTATCCTACATGATGGAGAGGTACTGCTGGATCCTCTTTCTCTATCGGATTACAAAAAGATACATCCCCCCACAATTTACCTGGATGTAACCAGCCCTGCATTGGGTTCACCTATGTGTGGATAGTCTTCACTGTTAAATTTTTTTTGAGGGTTTATTACTACACTTTGTAAGATTCGACAACTTCCCATGCCTTGCAGATAAGCTCTCCTTTTCATCCTTAAGAACGAATATACTTAAGTTCTATCAAGTACCCAGAGGCTATTCTAAGGAGATATGGCTTCTTCAGCAAATTTTTCAGATATTTTTGCCTTAGCTGGGAGCTGCCCCTTGCGGATTACACGTAGGAATTCATGCCCACTGAATAAGTTGGTATTCTCTTTTTTCGTTTTAATTGTAGCTTAGGGTCTTCCGATAGGTGCGCAACGGGTAACCCAGGACGCGGAAAATTTACTATTCTTTTGTTGCATCTCTTCCTTATGTGATGCCATTTGTTCATCTGATATGCTATATTTCACTCGTAACATATGTGTGGTTGCGTCAAATGATTGCATCCACAGTGAGGTGGAAATTTTTTTGTAGATGATATGCGGTAGCTATGCAAGAGATTCATATGCAAAATAATGTAATTTTAAGATAACAGTGTAATATATACTCTTCAAATGGATATCTTTGGGATATCCAGGCCAGGCTTATGAGATCAAGGTTATGAATACACCCCGGAAGTCTATATTAATTTAGTCTTTCGCTTGCGCTCTGGCGTAAAGTATTGGCTTTTTTATTTTGAGCCTGCAGGACGCTGATTGTTTTGTTGTATCAAAGACTACTTATGAACCGCCAGTCACCGACGTTGAAGTTTTCAGATATCTGCATTGATTGTACTGGGGTGCTTCATAGTGTAAGTTTGAACTATTTTAATTTTTGTCATACGTTGCGTAATAGATTACACCCTATGCTTCATGGTGTGGTTGTGCAGCATTAATTTCCCCGCGAAGGTGATTATTCTTCATTCAGCGGTAATAACTAATATATTAATTGCTTTTCTCTGTACCCAGGGATTTGCACGCCAAAGAATAGCCGCTTAATTTGAGGAAACTTTCACGGTACCATAATATTGTGTGGTAAAGTTTACTTTGAACAATTATGATAGGATTTGACTCTTTACCGGTTCCTGAACTATCGCTCAATTGATGTGATTGAGCTGGTATTCACTTTGTCACCCTTTAGTCTTTTACGTTATATGTAACTTTTTCCATGAGCTTTAAGCTTTTTAATTGACGCTGGGAACGTTGTAAATCTACACTGCAGATTTGTACAATCTACAAGTACTTGTGAAATGTAATCTTATGTATTTCTGCGTTACTTTGATTGAATGAACTATTTACGGCGATTGGTGGGTCGGTATTTTACAGTACTTTGACGAGGTGGGGAACTGGTACATATGGAGTCATAGATTCAGCCTTTGCGATTCTGTCACTGTTATATGGGACATGAGCAGCTTGTTTACAGGTTGAACTTTTTTATTTAATGAGCTTACACAAAAGTTACGATGGCAATTATGGATTCATCGGGTGGCAAAACTCCAAGCATTTGATAGGATAGAAAGGGCACAGGGAAATTTCGCGGCAACCATAATATGATTCATAAGCAACAAGTTGCAGGTGTATCAATTTCTTCTTTCAATGGGGAAAAAAATACGCGAATTTTCACTTCCTACTCTTCCTGCTAGAGCCAAGGCTGGTCATTTCATAGGAAGAGTATGTGATTTCCGAGGATGCATTATACGGAGCACTCCTAAAAAAAATGCGAGTCAACAAAATCGATGATATGAAAATTAGGCTAAAAGCAGCAGTTTAGATTGTGCATTATGCAACTGATGTAAAACATTTGTGGACTTATTTAGTAATTTTCTACCGCAGGATCCCCATCGAAAAGTTTTCATGCGTTATAAAGAAGCTTTTCAGAGAAAGAAAGCGGAAATAATTAACTAGGTACTACAGCAAAAGGAGGGAGGGTGAAGAGCAGGGCAACTGAGAATCCTTAATGTTGTAAGCTAATATGATGCCCCGCTATAAGAGAAAACACCGGGAAAGAAGTTAGTGAAGCTCGATTAAAACAACTCAGAGGAGGGAAGCTTGGAAATTTAATGCGGGTGATGCGCCTTACGGAAAGTTGTCAAAAATAGTGCGGTAGATACCCTAAGAAAAGGGCGGAAGAATATCGGGTGTCGCATTATATCTTAGGACTATTTGCTTTGTGTTATGGACTTTAAAAGCTTTGTCCTCTCTTGGAAATAATACTTCACCAAGATGGTTTGCTGGATTATGAGCCGTGTTGTGCAAATTCATATGGGGAATAGATGAAAGAGATTTAGTTGATAGAGTGTATAATGAGGTTAATAATTATTTTTCTAAATAAAAACAAGTGTGAAGTTTAATTTATTTTTTATTGATTGTTAAATAGTTATGATTTGTTTCACATAGGTAGTCCCGTACTATGTCTCCTAAGCTAGTAACTATTTGCTTATTCCATAGTAGCGAGGCGTGTTTTGAAACTGTTATTTCACTAAAAGTAGAGGCATCGTAGTTTTATGCAGCAGGTACTCACGTGAGCCTGTCACTGTGCTTTGCCAGTCTCACGGCTTGCTTGGCGTCGGAGGGTAACAATAGATCTCGCCAGCAGCAGCTCCGTTTTTTCTGTAATATATAATATGCTGGAAGGCCTTCAGGAAAACTATTTATAATATGAAGTACGAGTTATTAGCAAGCACACGAGATTAAAGGTTGGACACTCTAGTGCTACTTCCCTAAAGACGAGTGAGGGATACCATTAGTTTGGCGATGCTTAATGCACAACGGTCGGATCAGTGTGACTTGCTCCACTAATGGAGTTACGAATCGCGCGACTTTCTTGCGATTTAATATGATACTAACAAATACATCTGCTGGGTTGTAACTGGACATGTGCTTTGGGAAATTTGGCTCTGAAATTTAAAGGCCAAGTAGGATAGGAATGGCAAAACTAGAACGGAAATGGCAAGGATAGCAAAAAGTATGATTGCAATGGCAGGGATAGCACATAGCACATCGCACTATAGAGGTCGCGGGTGTAAAATTAACGCAAAATATTGAAAGCAAATAAAGCCAAAATAGCATGAGGGTATTCCAAATTAGCCTAGTTACGAACTTTCTGTCAAAGCAACACTTCGAAGCTTAAAGAGTGTGGGGCAAGTTTCAAAGGCGAGAAACTTGAATACTGAATATAGCGGAGGATAGAAGACAATCTCAATGGCTTTACAAAAAAGAAGATAATTATTTTTCAGAGCTTGGCTAGTATACCACTGACGAGCCAATATCGACAAATTACTTGCTTAAACAAAACTTCTACAACACTTAATATTGATATGTTTTTTTGCCAATATGTAACAACCATATGGTTCTCTCAGAATGAAAGTCAGTACATCGCAATATGTAACTCGTACTATGTGTATTTGAAGCGATCCAAAAAATGATCAGGGTGAGTCATCAGAAACTTTAATGGAGAGCATCAAATGCTAGCATTAGTGTGACTGGAAAAAAAAGCTAGAAATAGATGTAGAAGACCTAGGGTTCAAGAGCCTTTACGTAGTGGAAGTATGCCTAAAATATTTTGATGATAGGATGTACCCCTGTAACGATGCATGCTTTTTAACGTAACTTGTTACACTATCCACAAGAGGAGCCAGAAAAAATTTCTGTTTCTTTTGACTAACTGTTATCCCTTGTGCGGATTAAACAGCGCCATGTTGCGCATCATAATAATTTTCGTTAGCACCGAAGCTTTCAATGGTTTTTACGCATAGTACACAGCCCGCAACTGGAAGTTTTGCAATGTAGTGTACCCACAAGAGCAGGCTGCCCAAGCAGGATATCCGTATTCTTTGACCTGGATTCTCCGCATTGCTAGTACTGGAAAAAAACAGCCCAGCCCAGCGCAAACAAACATACTACGTTCAGCGATACTCTTAACGTATGTTTCACGCCAAATTTGAGACTCTTCATCGCTACAGGGATGTTGCTGTGGTGGCTTGGTGGTTTCTAGTGTCCTCAAGGTTATATAGCGAAGACTTCTCTAACTATAGTGTTTCACGTGATGCAGTTTGAGTATGGGCTACAACACTTTAATAACGGATCCTTAAAGTTATATGCTTGAAGCTAAGCTGAGCCACATGACGTGTTTGAAAGCTTGCTCGAATGCTGACAAGTTCATTTTCTAGACTGTAACATCACTCACTTGCTAGGATTGTTCTACATATGCTCCCTTGGGTATGTTTCCCCCCATTGATGATATTTTGGTGAGAAAGTCCTTCTGAAAGATTACGCGCTTCCAATCATCAATCCTTCTATGTCCTCCACCGATTTTACCCCTGTTTCGTCAGTTGCTATCCTGGCAAGGATCCGGGATGAGGCAACTTGTTTTGCCTCTCCTACGTGGGGTATCTTCAGCATCTCCTTCGCAGGGGTACATCCCTTGTATTTCTTTCACTCCACGACTCTTTCTTAAAAATTATGCTGTAGCCTCTGCGTATTTTTCATCACTTAAGCCTCTGGAGGATAATGGTATCGCAGAGAAGTACGAGATGAAATTGACGTCTCAGTTCCACGAGTTTGCAGAGGGGCTTCCGAAGAGAATCCATCTCAATTATGCTATACGCCTAATACATCAAAGTGGTGTTTTTCCTAGTGACTGGGGGTACCATGACATTCTAAATGAGTTTTTCATTCGTCATTATGACATTCGCTATGGATTCTTAAAAGACGTCCTTCCGAAATATGGTGGGAAAAAGTTGTATGCTAATTCAGCTGGAAGTTTAGATGCGTCAGATGCCCTTCCTGGGCTAACGTTATACCAGTTTAAAGACCTTTTGAGGGTAAGAGAGAGAAAATGCTAATAAATATTCGTCCTCAGCTGCGTAAAGTATTCCGTGAGTACGCGAAGCCTTGAACAGGAAAATTTCTGCTTTTATCACTCTTTTTATTATTTATTTAGAGGCCGTATTTTCGAGCTACGCTAAAACTGAATCTATTATGCTGATAAAGTGTTCAAAATTTTTGCCCTATCTTTTTTGCCTCATCTTTTTGACTGTAATAAAGTGCTCGTGCAAGAAAATCTGTCGGAATGCCACTTCTCCTGGGTGTTAGTCCTTTAATTTAGGGTGCTACTGATTTTTTTTTCAGTACTTTGCTAATGCTGATATGCAAAGCTGCTCGTATCTGCTGTGAATATCAACTCTATGGTGCTGCTTCCGTATTAAAAACTTTTTTTTGATGTTTGAAATCTTTTCCATAATAAGCCACAGGCGTCTTTAATGTGGCCTATTTCATGATTAATCTTTATTACCCAGTAGCTCTTCATTGTGTAGCGGCTCGATTTAAAGATGGGAAGTGATTATAATTCTTATGATATCGCCTTAATTTCTCAGGGTATGTGGCTCATTGGCTTGGAACTGAAGCTCAACGTAACGGGTACTGCCTCCTTGAATTATTCAAAACCAAGCTGGTGGAAAATTTAGTCTTCCAAAAAGATTGAAATTTATTGACTCTCGGCAACGTCTTTGGACTATTTAAGCCTTCTTTCCCTTATTTACGGCGAATCCACTAAATTCAGTTTAATCATTGTATCTTGAATGGTGATGCTAGCTCGGGCGTGGAATTGTTGTTCAATTCTGTCGTCAAGTTATTTGATGATACTGATTCTTATTCAGTAACTTGTTATATAATGAATGCGTGAACACGCATGGTAAAAATAATTTTATACGTTCCAAGATGCTACCACGATTAGCAATGGTTAAAATCATGTGAACACTGTCATATTAGTAAACTTGAGAAAATAATGACTGAAAAATGTTAGCTTTTTAACAATTATTTGCTTCGCTTCCTATTCTAACTGAGTCCTACTTGGACACTTAAGTATGAGGTATTTGAAAGTAACTTTTCGTTAGATTTTAATGCAATCTTGTACCTTTAAAATCTACTGTACAATTTCGGTACTGTTTTCCTGACGTTGAACCGTAATTCAGTGGTTTTGAATTTTGTGTTTTTTACTGCTGCTAATAAAGTTTTGCTTTATTCCATTTCTTCGCGGTGTTGCACGAGACATAGTCAAATCGTGAGGTTCTAACATTGGATTGTCAGCTCCACCGTTATTTTTTTGCATGCCGTGAAGCTTTTGTTAAGATGAAAAAGTCCAACAAAGTGACCCTCTTTGTTCGTTTTTATGGTGTGATTTGGCATCCTAGAGGTTTAAAGGAAAAGTTATCTCGATTATTTCCTAGCAAGCTAGTAGGGTAATCGTTAGGCTGCTCTTATTGCATGTTAAAGGTCAATATATGTTTTCTTCTGATTTAAAATTGTGGATTTTAAATGGTGGCGTATGATCTATGCGAAATGCCAAGTTATGAAAATGTCGTGACTGCATGCTTCTATTTTTTCATGTGCGTAATTTATAGCTCCTGCCGACTAGGTGAATAGGCTAAGATCAATTGGTGTGAAAGTTGAGTTCACGCTTAGATTATTTCTTGGATACAAAATCTTCCACGGTAATGAATGCTTGAATTGAAATTCTATTTTTATGCTGCTTCTCAATAAAATTAATCGAACTCACAATGTGAAAGCTTTGGCTGCTTACAGTTTATAAAAGCCGTGCAGGAGCTAACAACCCTGTGTGTTTGTGTCATTGCGGACATGCTTTGTCACAATCGCTTCTATTTTTTTGAGCTCCTTTTTGAGTCATGCTTGAATGAGAGAATAGCAGAAGCATTTTCAATAAGGTGGTTGCTATCATGTGCATCACAGCTTAAATTTTCAGAGTGTATTTCATCCTGATGTAGCCTTAAGTAGTACTATCTATCTCCTAGGCGTCTATCGCATCTTAAGGTGACTGGGATGAAAAGCTGAGCTAATATCTATTAGTTAACATTGGCTTTCTATGCTTAGCACTGCTACACTTGCATACCACAATCTTATAGTAGCGGATTCCCCTCTTGCTAACCTACTCCCTACGCAATCTATGGCATCCTATTCTAGTAAATACTATCGGTTAGATGTTCGCGAGGCTGTATTTTTGAGATTTGCTCTATTTTACGTAGCAAAAAATGCTAGTGGTGTTTTGGAAAATGCATGAGCTGCTGGTAAGCATTCATATTTGCTTACTTGTAATACTTGCTATCAAGCAAGCTATGGTGCTCGAGTGATAGGTTCAATTTCCTAGTGGTTTAGTTTTATGGCCTTGCTGAGAAAAAAGAAAAGCTTGAGACCCAAAAGTTACCGAAAGCACATTTGTGTCCCTTAAGATGCGATGAGTAATGTGCTGAATTGGATGAAGTATTGAGCACAATATATCTTCCAGGAATATCCTGCATTTGAAAAATAAAAGGCTATAGACTACTGCCAGCTTTAAGAGGCACCGTTTTATGCACAAGTGTGTCTTGTACTAGGTGACGGCATAAATCATTAGTTTGCGCGTCGTATCCTATATAGCTAACTCACCTCTCTTAAGTGTCATTGGGAGAAATTTTGTATAATTTCTCAAAAAAGCAAAGTGTTGATTTGTCGTGGCACTTGCTGCTCTTACGGCTATTTTCCTCTGGAATTGACACGAATACACCTAGTGAATCGCATGCATTAATATTCAAAGTTTAAGGGGCGCAAAAAATGAACTGATTCCCTTAATGTTGCACTGCACGATTGCAAGATTGCTGCATACCAATTTTTAATGGTTTCACTCCTGGGTCTTGACGATCTTATGGTTAAGTTTTGTTGATTTTATCCTCTGATTCTGTTTTAATTCGCTTTAAACACGTTTCAAACCAAAGCCCTCATAGCCGGCAAAAGTCCGTGCGGCATGCTGCACCGGTAGCACTCACGGAGCGGTACACATTTCAATGATTAGGCTTCCAGCCCTTATAAGAAGCGGGGAGTACAAGGCATTCCATAACACAGCAGTATACGAAGACAAAAGTATTAGGCATTTGGCCGCAGCTATCTGCCACTTTCTCATGGTGAAGCAGAGCCCCCGTAATATACTTTCCCTCTGGATTATAATGTGCAGAGTATTCCTATTAGGGCAGTGTACTGCTGCGGCTTTCGCGCGTCATATTGATGAGGGTATTGAGTTATCTTCAATTTTTGCCTTTTACGTCTTCGACGGGATGTTACTATACGGATAAAAGATGTCATGGCGATGCGGCTGTCTTTATTGCGGAAAAATTAGGATAGTTTTGAGGAAGCTTATGTCGAGACTTTGTCACTAATCACTTCAGTACATGTATTCACGATGGTAGGATTGTGCAATCCACGATTCGTAAGTTTCTCTTTTACACTTAAGTACTTTCTAAAGGATTTAGGCCAGTGTTCAGTAGTTAAAGTATTACCAAGAGAGATTGGTTCAAGTATTACCAGAAGAGATTGACATTTTAACTGTAGGCGGCATTTTTATAAGCAGTCCATTGCGGTGCTAAATTTTAGCCCGAGTGATCTGGGGTATAAATCTACAATCTATAGTTGCCTCTTTGCAATGGATGAAGATTCCCTGAGTGGCATTTAAGCAAAATGAAGATCACGCGTGCCAAGAATTTGAAGCGCATCATGCGCTTTTACAGGATGACCTTTGACATGACCCCACCTTACAATGTCGTCGGTACGGCCTCTTGTCTCTGCAAGGGTTAAATGCTGAACCTCAATTATCGAATAGCAAGTGTAGAACAGTTGAAAAATATAGAATGATAGCCTTTTTTTATGAATTAGTATCTATTGGATAGAGGTGTAACTAATAGTAATTCACTGAAGAACAAAAGTTGCGTTCAATTAGGTTATCTTTACCTCTTATTACATGCTATCTCGATCTTACCCTCGCATAGAGTCCTGTATGTTTTATCTTCGCTTATTCCCGTCATTTTGCCTAATTTCCTACCTTGCAGTTGATGGAACTTTCATTCAAGAAGCCCTGAAGCATAAGCTTCATATTAAGGACCAAATACCTAAGATGCTGGGTGGCCGATGTAAAATTAGTAAGCGAGTCATGATGTCTTCTTTTTTTCGTAATCTTGCTGGCAGTCGTGCTTATTGTGCCATCGCAAATTTTTAAACCCTAAATCACAGACCCTAAATCCTAATATTGCCTACGGAGATGAATTTTTTACCTGTTAAAAATTAAATATTTTTTGCAGTTTTTCTACGAAGTAGGTTCTGTGTTCCCAAGCTGGGCGCTTTCTTCCCTTCCTGTTGATATGCAATGCAACTTGAATTTGTTTGTTGTTTTTTAGTTCTTCATTAAAGTCATAAGCTGCATTGTGTAGTCATGGTAAGAAGTGTGCAGTCTGTTGCCCTCGCATTGTGCTTATGTACCGTAGCCTTCTTTTTAGACCTCTAATGCAGTGTAATTGTTACTTTAACGAATCTTCATGTATA
The DNA here is from genome assembly GCA_015657535.1 of Nephromyces sp. MM_2019. NCBI lineage: Eukaryota > Apicomplexa > Aconoidasida > Nephromycida > Nephromyces > Nephromyces sp. MM_2019. The sequence continues at coordinate 35,856 of JADHZB010002122.1, read as the reverse complement.
CCTGCTTAAAAAATCTTCAGTGGTAACACAGTGCATAAACAACGAATTGAAGAACCTGGGGGAGGCTTGTTCAGGGGCTAGGTTAATTGCAAAAAATTTCGGCAGGTATGCAGTTATGAAAGTTTATTTCCTGATGGTTTGATGCTATCTTCATTTTCACATGCCTATTATGGGAGGAATATGCTAATTAGGATTGCGATGTTTTGAAGTTTTTAGTACTTTAAATCCTCGAAGTTTAGTATTATAAAAATTGATTTATAAGAATTTTAAGCAGCGACTTATCCCTGTCAATATCTTTTGTGAGACACATAATATGGACTGAATTGAAGTAAGCATTAACATGATATTTTGTCGTTATTCCGTTTTATACCCCAGTAATTTGGGAAAATTTCTCTAGTGCTGCTTTAATGAATTTCCCTGTACCTATTTTCTGTTTTTTCTGGTCATTTTTCACCAGGGTTGCTTGTTCTCACTCTGGAATTAGGAGTATGGCAATTGGTGGAAATTCACGCCAGCATGGTAGGTCATTGGCATGTGAAGCAAGGTATTCGTGTACAAGAGTAAATGCCTCGATGTCGGCGGGTATATGCGTTAATCTATGAACTGCAATCTTCTCTCATCAATGCGCATATAACTTACAAAATGATTATTAGCTCTCCCCTCTTATTTGAATTGTGAAGGGTGTTACTCGCTGTATCGTAGAAATAGTCATTTTTCGAGCTGCAATTCCTTCAAGCTGCGTTCCTTGTTTCACTTAAGCTTATGCTTTGCTGTGAGGCTCCAGCATTATTTCTTGAAGGTTTTTATCCCCGCCTCAGTCTGCCAAAAGGTAGCCGTGAATAGATATTTTCAGTGGCTATGCTGTTTTTGTGCATTTAAGCTGTTCATTGTAGTGCTTACCTGCGTCTAATTCAAGTATATACAGACACAGACTGCTTAATGCAGAAAATTTTCCTACATTTTTTCGTAAATGGGTGAGTTGCATTGAAAAAATATGCATCCTGTTAATTTTTTTGCCACTATAAATGATTCAGGGTATTACTCGGCTAGAATCTGTATTTTGGAGGTTATAGGCGATGGTAACGCATCCAAGTTATGTGTGGCTACTCAGGATAAGGAAATAATACACCAACTACGGTAATGTTGCTTTTATCAGTTTAATTCGAATAATTATGCTGAGCTTAAATCTGATTTTTTTGCCTTCAAAAAATATTTTTTTGCCAAGTTATTTGTTTAATGCCCACAGCCTCGCTGCTCATGGGCAATAATTTGAGTGTGTGATAATATACAGATTTTCATTTCGATGTTTGGATTGCAGAGTCTTAGTTTAGGCTCCTTTAGGTCTTCACGTATGGCTAATTGAATGACAGGGTTGTGAGTAACTTGGAAAAGCCCGTTCAATTCAACTCATTGAAAGCTTCTTGAGCATGGGAGTTTGTCACTTGCCTTTGTTAGAATGTTTGTGAAGAAGCTTTTCTTTGATTTGATGAGATGCGGAGCTTTTTACGTGTCATTCCTACTTTTATTAAGCTAAGGGATAGGCGCTGCAACGCAGGGCAGTACGATCTAAATGCGACAAAACCAATTTTATATTTTGATTTTGGCTATTGTTTAGTGCTTTGAAATATATTATCATTTTACGCTTCCTGTATTGCTCATAGGCGAGTTCCTGGGGTTCCTCTTATTCGAATGGAAGGAAACGTTCCTGTTTTGGAAGACCCGGGTACAGCGTCTAAGCGATTTCACGCTGAGGTAAGGCAGGGCAACTTTTTCCTTCTATTTTTTATGATTTATGCTCTCGGCATTACTACGCTGTAAAGCTACCCAAATCTACAGGATAAGATCCCTCGTTATGAATTTTTTTTGGGAAAAGTATTTTTTGACTTTAATACGCGCTTCCTCCATTTCTATCTAATTTTATGATGAAGAAGCGGTGTATTTTGTGGATTTTAAAAATTGAAGATTAGTATGACTAACTTTCACCCCGAAGCTCCAGTGTACTTGTGGTCTTATTGCTGAGATACATTCCATTTATAAGTTGCTTTATATCGTGCTTAAAAGGAATCAAATGGTTAATTATGCTATACTTATTTAGAATATTTTGAAATAACCTACAAATGCTTAGTAAGTCTTGAAATGGAAGATTGTATCCCTTTTTAAAGGGTGAACAAGGAAATTAACTTGATATTCAAACATATAGCTATCTGCTCTTAAACGATATAGGTGCCTAGCTTCCTTTGTTTGTGTACTGCTAGTCCAGAGCTTTGCATTTTTCTCGATAGCAATGCTAAGATTGCTTTTTACTATTTTTTCGCTTGGCTTGCTTTCGGAAAGCCGTGAAGATTGATTCTAGGCTAAATTTATTCGTGCAGCATATAGGGAGCAAGAAAACTATTCGACCCTATCCCCAGTAAATCTTGCAAAATGTGTTTTTTTCATATTTAAGCACTGCACTATATTTCTTGTTTTTGTAGCTGGAAGATACCAAGCTGGGTTCTAGTGGTTGGGAGAAAGCTTATATTAATGTACGAAAACCTGAAGAAGAAAAACTTCCGTTGCGCCCCAAGAGGTAACTGATTATTTGCTTTCTACGAGTTTTTTTACACTATTTAGCGTTGTTTTGCGAATGCCAGATAGGGCTACGTTTTTCCTTCTCTTTTTTCTTTGCTAATTAATGAGTTCATTTATTTGATGCTCTTGATGTATTTTGTAGCGAGCGCACTTGCGGCATAATTAGTTTTAAGCCTGATAATTAAAAAGTGTAAATATGGCGGTAGCTTTTAGGTAAACGATTTGACTTTTTAGAGCCGGAGTTACTTACGTCTTTAATGCTGCTTAGAATCGAGATGATTAGTGGAATATTCCATGCATGTAGGGATCGAGGCTGTTATTCTAGTGCAGCGGCTACTCAAGTTGCACGAAGTTTGAGGCTGATCTTATAGGTAACTCGCGTTTTGTGCTGATCCTCCACGTTTTTTGCAGATAAAATCGCCTCTAGAATATTTTGATCGTTGATTGACGTCTTGACCTTATTTGTCTATTCTTGTTTCTAGGAGGAAGAGAAATCCTAATCCCTTGTCATGCCTTAAGAAAAAGAAACGCACTGCCACTAAAGGTTAAAAATATGGACCTACATGAAGGCTAGAGCGGTGCATGTGATATGCTTATGGAGATGCCGAGCACTATATTGGGGAACTCCTGTTACTCTTGATTTGTATCGAAATTTACAAAGTTTTGGATAATTTTGGTGTGAAAGTTATTCATTAAGACAGCGTCTTAAATTTGTCCTCGTTGTAGCCTTAGATTTGGTATTTGTCTAACAAAAGGCCCACCTTTAAGAGGAGCAATATCTATAGGATTGGTTGATGATTTCTCCGATGTCGCCATAGGAAGCACTTTAAATAAAACACGTTGACTAGTATTAAGTTAGTAGTAAGCTGAATTCTTGAAGCTGCAGTAGATTTTAGCTTCGTGGATATTGAGTGATGGATAGCATGACTCGAAAAAGGTTTCGATTTACAAGAGGCCTAGGCTTGTTTCGGATGTGCTGGCATACCCGGACAGGAATGAAGACTTTTATACGTTTTCATTCGCTATTAAGCTATTTAAAAGTTTTCAGTAGTTTATTCGATGAATCTAGAGGTTTGAATTAATGAGGCCGAAAAAATCGTAATTTTATGGTTTACTTCGTAATGAATATTGGAAACGATGTGTCGTATGATACTTCAAAAGCCTTGAAGTTTTTTTTTCCCTGGCTTTTGAGCTTTATATTTTGTGGTTATTTAAGACAAGCTGCAATACATTGAGGAGTGGTAAACTTGTGATTTCCAGCAACCCACGAATCGAGTGAATTATTATTACCAGTTCGGCGTAGCTAGCGAGGCTAGCACGACTTCCTGAAACAAATTCTTTTCAGGCATGCTAAAAAAACTCTCACAAACTCTTGAGTTTTCTAAAGCTGTTGTGTATGCAAGCAGTATTTTCAGTGTCATTTGCTTTTTTGATGAAAAAGTAAGTAATACACTATGCTTACCCTTCCACCAATTCATATACTTCTAAAAGGGACAGAAATTTTGGGGGAAATTTAATTATGCCGAACTAGTTATAGCGAAAGTGCTAGTTTGTTGGTTTTTTTGTAAAAATATTCTTGAAAGTGGCTTGTGCTCCGTGAATATAAAGAGGCAGCTTCTGTTAGCCTATGACCGCTAAGTTCCGTCACTGTCAAGTTCAATGCTTTTAAGTTTTCTATAACCACTTAGTGAACAAGCTAAATATTGATTCTTTGCCGGTAAAATATGGCAGAAATTTATCTCTGGTGACTATGCACTTACGGAACTGCACTTTCGTTTTGAGGTCCCTCTGCAAATTTTAAAATGTTTAACTAAAAAGATATTCACTTCGTCTTCGAGGAAGCCACAATTTCCACTGTTAAATATTGGGCGTTTTACTAGCTAGTTGGACGTACCTTTAACGTGATTCATCCAACTGTCGAAGCAGTTGCCCTATAAACTTGCGGTGTTTAGTGCCTGAAACCGGGCGATCGAGGCAACTTGACGTCTGTACTGCTTTTCCATGACACAACTTCTTTCAAGTGAGGCTACCATGCTAGCTACTTCGATAAGCGGGTAATATACCATTATGTTGTGGAAGTATTCTACTTTACCATTAATTTTCCAGCACGGCCCACCTCATACAGACTTAAACTACCTGGCAGTGCGATGCTGTTTTTGCGCTGTTTGAAAAGTTTTTCAATCCTCAATGGAGCGCCGCAAGCGTTGCTATATCTAAAATCTCGTCAGCAGCCTTGTTGATGTTACTCAAGTTGTTTTCCAGAGTACCGTGGGTCATTGGAAGGAGAGATTTTTTATGTGAAAGTGTTTTTCTAGTTGTAAATACATAAGAAGTGATACATAAGAAGTGATTCTGCTGCCATTGCATTGAGCAAATGCTTCCTTGAAGGGCGTGCTACGAACGCTTTCCTTATGAAGGGTTGGCTTGTTAAAGCATTTTTAAATACCTTTTGACGAGGGTGCTTAGAGGTATTTGATGATACTCCACGAAGCACTGTTCGATGGCAGACTCACAGAATTATCTCGCAAAGTTTGCTGCTATCAACACTCTCGAACAGGGTAGTACTATTTTTAATCGTAATTTTTTTTTAGATATTACATTTCTTATTGTTCTCGGATGAAAAATATATAGAAATGATTAAGCGCGAAGAGGTTTGGTGTTGCGCTGAAGCTCTTGCTTATATCTCGGCAGAGGCTATGGCACAGCAGGCAACCGTTGCAGCTTTTTGTTTTTTTTTAAATCGTACTACTGAGTGATTTCCGAGTGTCTCTTGCTACCACTTTGGGTGTTCAAACCTTTTTTGTAGCAGTAGAAAAAATCTAGAGCTCCTGGGACCTGGCGAGCTAGCAGGCTAGTTTCCTTGCAAATTTTGAAATAGAGCGGTTCAGTGTAGATTGGATAATTACCGTTGTCTTCGATAGTAACGAATGAGCTAATAAGAGCACGCTAATACGGGAACTGCTCGCTTCTTACCAATAGAATTGATCAGTATATGCCTGCAATATCACCTGGTCCAGCCTGTTTCGCTGTCAAGGAAGGGGAGAAAATGATACTCAATTATGCTTTGTATTGAAAAAAACCGCCACAGCTTCTTTCCGTGGATGCTGTCACAACGAGAAATAATGATACGCAATTACGCTTTCCATTAAAATACCACCGCATCTTAGGACGAATTCCGCAACAAGCGGGGACTCTGCGATAAATGATCGCATATTCATCCACAACGGTCGTAGCTCTTGTCTCACTGGATGCGCTTTGCCCTGATGTCTTGAGACCCCGTTGAAGTTTGGAATTATTTCGCAGCACATCGTTTCCGGGATGATAATGGTGCTGTTCCCCCTATGTGGGGTCCTCCTTTAAATGAGCTAAATAGAGTTTTAAAAAAAGCCTTGAGTAAAGGGGTCACGGGCTCAATTCCCGTCAATGGCTTCTTATATATTGTATATATTTCATTACATTAAAGCTTATTATAATTTAACCACAAATTATCAGCAGTCCCGGCGGTCCTGCCTAGCAGATGCAAACAAACCAGGCCGTGTGTGTTGCAAGGCTTTGAACTTGACGGTAGCGGCGCTATAGCGTCCAGGTCTTTTCCACTACTTTGAAATAGCTGCTCTAATGGAGAGTCACACACACATGAAGCTCAAATTCGTGAAGGAGTCGATATGCATTGGCGCACTGTGTCGCGCATATGCTCGCTCAACTATCAGTCAATCGCTCAGCCATCCAGGCAATTGCTCAACCATCACTCGCGCAACCATCATTCATTCCACCATCAGTCGCTCAATCATCACTCGCTCAGTCACCAGTTCATCGGCCATTCACGCCGGAGTCCTAAACACCCACACACACACAAGCGAGACATCAGGAATCGTTTTGAACTTTTTCCCGCTTGACATGAAATGGAGGAGGGTGCATGTTGACAAGGAATGTAGAAACGTGGAAATTTTTATGGAATTTCATGCAAAAAAATTTCAAAGTCTTCTTAACAGTGCTGCAGTGCAACAGAAAAGGAAAAATTTCAGTGGATGTGAAGATTAAGGAATAAAATCGAACTAAAATCTATTGAACGTGAGGAAAGGCAGAACCCTGAAAGGCAATAGCAAGGTAGAAGATGAAGACCAATGGACTGAGGATGAGGAACATGCGTTTTACCTCATTCTCTATTTATTTGTATTATCGTTGACCTTGGCTCTTGTACGCTGGAAATGCAATTTTTCCTAGTTACGTTTAGTTTGAACCAACCTAATCCTATTGCGACCCCGGTGATCTTCGATATTGTAATAGGTGGCTGGGGTAGGCAGAATCCTCTAGTTATGCTCGTCTTCAAAGACATTGAAGAAGCCTGATAGCCTTTGAGTTACGCATAATTTGAACTTTTTTAATTGAAGTATTTGTAGAAGCCAAAGGAGCCAATTGTAACTTTTATAAGGAATGAAAATTTTCCTCCAGCTTTTCCTATGAACAGCAGAAAGATACAGTTATATATACCCTCTCATGTATTTCTTTGTTGGGAGATGCCAGTCAGATTGTATTTCCAAGTAACTGAGAGCTCTAAGCTTTCTTAAATCTTTGCGATTGGCCAGATATAAATTAATATATGTATGCCAGCTCTTGTTTAGTTTTTGATGCTTGTTGCTCTTGCTATGTTTAAGCAATTTTCTGAGCATTTACAAATATCATGGAATAATGTTTTTTCTTGAGCCTGATCAATCTCCTTTAATGCGTTTTCCTGTATTGGCCTTATGTTTTCACTCGTTAATTCTAATGCTGTGAATCCATAGCTCTTTAAAAAGTACTTTATAAAAATGATTTTTTGTTTCCAGGCTGAAAGCGATATTTTTGTCAAGCCTTTGTTTTCTTGTTTTTGCAGGTCTCGTCCTGTTATGGTTCATTTATTTCTGTTCTCAATAAATGTAACAATACGGTTGTTTCGTCCAGACTTACCCAGAAAATTGCTGCAATATTAGCTGTCTGTTTTACGCTATTCCCAACAGGATCATGTTAGAGTTCTTTATTTGAAGGGCTTGGCTGCAAGCCGTATATAAAGATTTTGTCTTGAAAACGCCTTACCTCCTCCTGTTTACCACTTTAGCGATTGAAGGACGTCGGGTGAAATACTTTCTAGAATCAGTCTTTTTGTGCTATAATCTTTAAGGAGAATTTCCAAGCCTAGTCCTTACTTGGTATTTTGGATGTGATTTTGCCCGAATTTCGCAACGTGCCTATGTTTCAGCTTGAGAATTATGGAGGGAGGTGCTTCAGGCCCCGCACTCCTACCAAAAGAAGCTCTGAACTTTCTTCCACCTCCCCATGCGATAAGAATGGTAAGGCTTGCTCAAAGTGTATATCAAGCTTTTTTTCAACGAAAAGAGTTTCCTCTATTATATGTGTGAAGTTAGTGGTTATTTGCACCATTTTCAAGCTTTATATTATGGTTTTGTATCGTCTACTATTTTAAAATATTTGTTTCTTTTGATTTTCTACCTTTTTAAAGTAGCAGAACCCCCAGTTAAGGCTGCTTAAGAAATATTTGCAGGGGTATATACACCTGTTTTAGAGACCAGTGTGCTCGTATGTTTGTGTTCTGCACTAGCTGCTTATATGCGTGCAGTATTAGGGCTTTTCTGGGGGATATGCTGCTGCTCAATAGGGGGGTGTACGTACACCCCCCTATTGAGCGAGAAGAATTGCGTTGAGCGATGCTTCATGGCTTGTTTTCTTTAGGTTTTTAAAGCCTTGCTCTTGCTGAAAAGCTGCAGATACTATATTTTTGATTAACAAAAAAGCTATAGGCGCTATCATACATTTTTTAGCAACGTAAATTTGTTAGTAAATGGAATAAAATTGCGACTATTTTATAGCTTGCCGCTCAATTCTTTCGTATTTTTCACCCAAGAAGTTGCTTTCCCTTGTGTTTTTCATTGATTGAAGTCTTGAATTGCAGGTTAAAAATATAATGTGACTAGCTATTTTCGCCAGTAATTTCAGATGACTATCTTGTATAATAAATTCACCATCTTTTAGTTGAATGTGAATTTATTTTTGTATCAAATATCTTTTTGCTATTTTTAATTTGTTTTCTTCATCTTGTCTACAAGGGAAGATACAATGCTTGAACAAGAAAGCGTGTAGCTCTCTTGTTCTTTGGAGTTTTCTCTTGGTTATAATTTTTTTCATTGCACACATACGTGATAATTTTGTTTTGCTCTTGCACCCTCATAGTGTTTTCTATGTTAGATCATTGATAAGATTTCCTGCCTTCTGCGTGTTTCTCACCGCCAAATGAGCAGCTGTCTTCCGTTATTCCACAAAATAGCATCATTTGCCTCTGAGTGTGTAGAGCTCACTAAGTGTTTGTGTAGAGCTGACTAAGTGTGTGTGTAGAGTTGACTAAGTGTGTGTGCAGAGTTGACTAAGTGTGTGTGTAGAGTTGACTAAGTGTGTGTGTAGAGTTGACTAAGTGTGTGTGTAGAGTTGACTAAGTGTGTGTGTAGAGTTGATTAAGTGTGTGTGTAGAGCTTGCTACGTGTGTAGAGCTCATTAAGTGTTTCTCTACAGCTCACTAAGTGTTTCTCTACAGCTCACTAAGTGTTTCTATGTGTCTTAAAATATTCTCCTTCTCCCTTTTTGTACTGAAAACTCTATGCTATTAGAGTATTCCTGTCTCATCTACTCACACCTGCTTCCATCTCCCAGGGAGAACCAATTGGGCCTAAGTCAGTACGATTAATCTTTGGAGATCTCAAATTTGATGAACATGAGCATTTAAAAGTTACTGAATTGAAGGTTGAGCTAAGAAAGAGAAACTTTCGTTCTGAGGGCACCATCTTCAGTAACGACAGATATCTCCTTCGTTTTCTTCAAGGGTTCGCTTCTCTTTCAAAATAGTAGAATTTTTTGTGTGTTTAAAGTATAAATGCGCGATTCAGCGTATACTTTTTCTTGGGAATTAGTTGTGTGTGTGTGCCTCCTCTTTTAAGCGTAACTATGCGGTTCGATACGTTATTTTCCCGGGAATTTGTCGTGCGTGTGTTTACTATTTTATTTGAGTCTGTGTGTGTCTGGCATTAATAGTCTTCATTATGCCGTGGGTAAGTTTTTATATTAAATGTGCCATTCTGTGTTTCTAAAGTAAAAGTTTTTCTTTGGGTTGCTCCTCTTGCTTATGAGCAGCCCTCGAAAAATACCCCATTATTTTGATACTAGATTAATGCACTACACACACAGTATATGATATGACAGCTCTCTATGTTGCACTACTGGCAGCATTAATCTCCCCCTTATAGGCATTAATCGAGTGAGAATCTTACCCAGCTATTTATAATTTTGTTTTATGTCTTCAAAGGTTCACCTACTGTAGTTCAAGTCGTGATATACCAGGCTCTCCCTATGGCTTGCGTGTAGTTTTCCCTTTTTTCTATTTCTAGTGAAGTACATCCCTGCTAGAACCTTAGGAATTTCCACCCCTCCTATTCTACTCCAATACGATTCAAACTGCAGAAATGAATGGGATATTGAAAAATGTATCGAAGACATGCATAGGCATTTGGAGTGGCGAAAAGAAACTTTTCCACTAGTGTTAAACAACATCTATCCCGCCTTGGTTAGTGTAAACTGCTTTTGATGCTGACTTCATGTGGGCGTCTAATTTTGGGGGATACTCGGGAAATTTTTTTTTAATCGCGAATATGTCTGTGTGTGTGTGATGTGTTTTGTGCTGGATTTTTATGTGAATATGGCTCTCTGGTTATTGCTGTTGTTTGTATGCTACGTTGTGAATACTGGTCACCTGTGTGTGGGTGGCTGGATCACTCTTTTTGCATTTTGATGTTTTTTCTATTTGTGTGTGCAAATGACTGTACTATCTTTTTCTCCTTTTGTGTTGTAGCTTCCCTTTTGCGCTGCTCCTAAGCACTAAATTTTATGTTTTTAACGTGATAAGCAATTTTTTTTCCTCTTTTCCTTAGTAAATGATGCCTTAAACTATGAAATTTTTTATTTTTTCTCGACTTTACTTTTTTCCTGAACTTTTTGCGTAGCAACTACCAAAAAGGATTTGATGGTGAATCTTCTATGATTTGCTCAATCCTCCTTCTTTGTTTTCTTCAAAATTTTTTCTTCTTTTCATATCGCTATTTTTCACCCAGCCAAAATGCACATTTGCAGCTACTTTTTACTGTGTTTCGTTCTCTTTCATCTTCAAACGTGTGTCACAGGCAAAAGGCTATTGTTATATCCATGGGAGAGACAAATGCCTACGGCCTATTCTGATAATTCGTTGCGAGAAACTGCAGCACTGTGATCATGTAAGCGTATGAAAAGCACTCTTCTTCTGCTCGTATATATCTGCATCTTCCCCTCCTTTTTCTTATCTTCAAATAATCTGCTCTAACTGTGCTGCAGTTATGAAACGCTATTTTCCGATAATTTATATCAAAGCTTTTCTACTAAAAATCCTCTTAAGTGAAAAATGATGTATTTTGCACTTTTCTTCTCGCTGGCATGCACGAGGCTTTAGTATCTATCGCTTGGGGGTATCAAGCTATCTAGCAAGAGCTTGTTGTCTCCTCAAAATAGCAAGAAATCAGTTTAAGACATCTAAAATGAACTTATTGTGTGCTTTGTGCGAGTTGCTAATCTTAGCGTATGCCCTGACTTGAGGCCAATTCTGGCGTGTGTGTGTGTGTGTGTGTGTGTGTGTTTAGCTTTTTTATAATAAATAATTGACAGCTTAAAGCTCACCTACTCGAGCATCCGCCTGCTAATGCTACTGGTCTTTTCTGTAAATATTTTCGCTGCTGTTCAGAATGAAGCTCTCATGGCCATTGTGTACTGGTTAGGTAAGCACTCCATTTATAACTGGCTGCTTTCCTTTTGCGAGAAAATGCTTGCGAAAATACTTTTCTTCATGGGGGAAGTCTTCTGGCGGATGAATGCTTTAATATCAGCTAATTTGCTTGTTGATTTAGGTTTTTAGGCAAGTGGCATTGTGTTGAATTATCAGCGTTAATGTGGTGATGGTGTTGGAGGAAGAAGCTGTATGATTCAGTTAGTTATAGGGGTAGAAGCTGCGTGATTGGGTTGATATTGATAGTATTAGTATAACCTCTGTAATAGGAATTTGTTCTATAAAGGGTAGTTTCTTTAGTGTTTATGTTGAATTTTTTTACTTCTTCAAGCAGTGATTTTTAGGTTTTACCTGTGTGCGAATAAAGTTTGATATTGAAGCTTCATTTTTACTCGTAAATTTTTCCTTTTCGACGTTTATGCGTAAGTATAGCAATTAAAACACTATCCTGGTATTCTTTTGATGTATGTTTTCTCAGAGTTTATTATAAATAAAATGTTAGTGAAGAACCGTGTGGAGCAGTGGAGTGTTATCGTAGATCTTAAGAATTGCGCGGTTCACAATACTCCAATCACAGTGCTGAAGGATGTAGTGATCTGCCTATCAGTAAGAAGCTGGAATGGCAGCGGGTTTTCATGTCAATTTTTTGACGTTTTTGTTTTGCATAGCAGCATGTGAAAATGAGTGGCTTGCTTTCATAATTGCATTTTTTTCGGAAATTATATGAATGCTATATTTTGAAGACGAGTAAGATATAAAAGTGTTTTTTCAAAAAGCAAGAGAAGAAGAGGAAATGAAAAAAAGTAAAAACCCAAGAAGACGTTTAAAAAATGCCCAGCTATTGTTGTGACATTACTGAAGATATTATATGTGATTAGTATATCAGATTTGCTGCTTTCACTGTCGCCAAAATTTCGGCGATTAGCTTTTGGCGATTTTTAATTTGGTCTTTCGAGCATGTGAAGAAGCTTTTTGTAGCTCAACGTCTAGTATAGCTAGTTTTCTGCTTCAATTTACGCTTTTTTTTATACCAGTAAAACGCGTAGTCGTTATTAAGGCAGTTAGTGAAACGTATCTAGCTAGGAGACCCTATAAAAGGTTTAGGGCTTTAAAAAGTGTCTTTGATGCCTGAAAAACTTTGCAATTCTCCTCGTATTTTGTGTGTAGGGGTTTGGGTTTTTAGTTCTTATCCTTAAATTCTCCAGTGATTGCTTGCTAGAACGCTATCATGCGTTAAGAAGGCAAACTTTCCGGAAAAGATTGACTGGAACACTTTGTGTGTGATGCACATGAACTAGACTTTTTTTTGTTTGGGGTATAATGTGCTAGCTCACGCCCACTCCAAAATAAGATGTATATTTTTGTGCGAACACAGCAACAGAGGGCTAAGCTTTCAACTGTTTAACCCGGTATATATATTCTTGAAGCTGAGTAGTAATAATAAAATATGTGTCAAGAAATTCGGATCATTTATATATAGCAATATTTTATTGAAAAAAAATACTTTCAGCACAGCCATGAAAGTGCATATTAAACGTGCGGCTCCCACTATTTTTAACTAAGCCGGAATGTACATACACTGCTACTATATGTATTTCGCCCTAGGCTTTTACTTGAAAAAAATTTTTAATATGCTTTTTTCTATGTTTACTAATCTCTAGAGAAACTACAGGGGTCGTTTGAGATCTCTGAGCATTATAAATACTCCAATTGTTTTCTGGGGAATATGGAAGTTAGTGAGCCTAATACTACCGGTGGGTCTTTTTTTTTTAATGGGTTTTTTTCCATATTTTTTCGGTAGTTTTTACTTGAAGCAGCTTTATGCTTAGTTCACTAGGTTAATGTTTAAAAATAGAGGTCTAAGCCTTTTATGGGCTTGAAAAATTTGAGTGTTAATGTTAAAATGCCTGGAGTTACTCCGTCATCAATCAACTCGAATGTTATCAAAAGTTTTGTTTAAACCCTCTGTGTGTTAATCGTTGTTGAAAAAGATCGTGGATTGCAATTATTCTGTAGTCACACTTTTATTCCCAGCTCATCATATATTTTCTTGTATTGTTTATACTTTGCATTTCTGGTTTTGTAGTCGTGATCAAGTTAAGACATAATGATGCTTTTGCAATACAGCTTGATTTAATTTTTTTTACGCTGTCTGTGTGTATGTGTGCGTCTGTGT
>JADHZB010002122.1:5968-22208 GCA_015657535.1 Nephromyces sp. MM_2019 | reverse complement strand
TATCTGTGTGTGTGTCTGTGTGTATCTCTGTGTGCGTCTGTGTCCATCTGTGTGTATCTCTGTGTGTATCTATGTGTGTATCTCTGTGCGCGTCAGTGTGCGTCTGTGTGTATCTCTGTGTACGTGTGTGTACGTGTGTGTGCGTCTGTGTGTGTCTGTATGTATCTGTGTGCTTCTGTGTGCGTATGTGTGCGTCTGTGTGCATCTTTGTGTATATCTGTATCTCTGTGTGTACCTCTGTGTGGGTCTGTATGCATCTGTGTATCTCTGTGTGTCAATCTGTGTGCGTCTGTGTGTGCCTGTGTGCGTCTGTGTGCATCTGTGTGTCTGTCTGTGTGCAGTCATGGCCTATTCATTTCAGTGATGTTCAGGAGTATTTCCTCTATTTTTAGTTTGATTCACACGACCCGATGCCAAGCTTGTGTGTGAGCTATTATCTCTTTGGGACCAGCAGTCTCACTTGATGCACACAGTATGCAAATATATGCCATTTAAACATGTTTCTTCGTTTTTTTTTACGATTGCAGTATACAACAAGGCAAAAGGTTTCTATTTATACCAGTGATTTCAAGGTATGCACCAAAAAAAATGCAAAATCTCAACGTATATATATGAGATGATTTATGTGAGTATGCAAGCGAAGCCTGACCTGCTTTTGCAGATGTGCTCATTTTAATCGCTCTTATTCCACTGGCTTTGTTTTCCTTCTGTATCTTCCTTCTTAAAACCCCAAGAAAGTGTGGATTTCTTCTTTTTGGCTGCATGTGATTTATCCGAGAAATATTTTTCTTGTTTTGCTTCTGAAATTGTGATTTTACCTTTTTTTTGGTTAGCCCCTTTTATGTTTTGGGTAAATCAGGGATATATTTGTTTTTTCATCACTCTGATAGCATATTTCTATTTTAAGTGTCTTAGAATAGGATAAGTCGTTGGTTTTGTGAATTCTTTCTATGCGAATTACGCGTATGTATTCCTTTCTACGTCGTAATTATACTTTTTCTGCTCTTGAAAAATGCATCCCATTTTTTTTCTGAGATTCTGTGTCCAGAGGGCATTTCTGGAGGCAATTAATTCCAACCAACTGGAAGGTATGGGGCTTCACGATTCTCGGTGTGCAACGGGAAGCTGCTTTTTGTGTTTGTTTTTCCTTTTGCAGTTTTTGCTGCACGCAACTTTGAGAGTGAAAGCCTTTAATACAGAGAGAAATATAATATAAATAAGTTAAACAAGTAGAGTGTCTAGGCAAACATATGAATTTTCTTAAGGTCAAAAGCCACCTTTTATGCTTTATCTGTTGGCGAATGTTTTCAATTTGATCTCGTATATTTGATGCTATCTTTGCACGCGTAGGTCTGCATTTGTGACTGTAGATTTTTGTGGTTGCTTGGATTGTGTGTTTATTTTTCTTCCCCTCTTCTTCCTGCCAAATTTATATGCACCAAGTCTGCTTTTTGAGTTATTTTTGCCTTTTTTTCAACAGTTCAATTTGGCGGAACACGGAGTACAGTGGAGGTTTTCAATCTTCCTCATCTTCCTCCTGGCCCGTATAACTGATACAGGTGATCATTTGGTATTTATTATTTTATTTTTACGCTTTATATACTCATTTTGATTGTATATTATTCATGTTTACCAAGTACAGAAATTGGTCATAGTTGCCGTTTGTGACTCTTTGTTAGTTTGGTCTAATTTAAAAAGGCCTTTTTTTCAAAGGGTGGAGTTTTTTCTTGGCTTTTTGCAGCTTTTTTTGCTCTTCAATTTATACTTCAGAGCATACATATTATGCTTTTCTTCCTGATGCGTTATGTGTGCTGGAACACTTGGCCTATTTAATGTACAAGCATGAACGAAATGAGCAGTATTTGCCGTTTTGTTTAAGGAATTTTGTTTTGAGCCGAAGCTTGTGGTTTATTTTTCCCCATTAATTTGGCCCGTTGTTTTGGTGTTGCTGGCTGCAGATATCTGATCAATATAGTAGCTGTTGAGCTTTGTATGCTCATCTTTTAGAACCCTGTTTAATCTGTTTTTTTGCCTAGAAAAAAACTTGTATTTTATTTTTTATGTTGTATAAGAATTCCTTTAGTTTTCTTGTTTTTCATTCTTACATTCATCCTCGTGCTTGGAATATGTGTCCTGATTGAATTTTGGGGTGTGTTTTTCTGGGTGTTGTTGGGTGTGTGTGTGTGTGTTATTGGGTGTATCTGTTGCTGAATGTCTGTGTGTTGCTGAGTGTCTGCGTGCTGTTGAGTTCCTATCTGTTGTTGAGTGTCGGTGTGTTGCTGAGTATCTGTGTTTTGCTGGTTTCAGGATTATGTGGGGGCTCATATTGGAATTGTAGTTATACTGTACTTGCTCCTGTGGCCACATCTTTGCAATGAATAGCTTTTTTTTTAGAAAAGAGAGGAATACTGCATGATTGCCTTTCCCGGGAACTTGATGACTCCTCTTCTTTGCAGTTGAAATTGCTTTACTTTCTTTTTTTTATGTAATTATAGTGGTATTTAACATTGCCATTATAGTCATCTCCTGCGTATGTGTGTGCATGAAATGATGACACTACTCTGTCCATGATACAGTAGAGCAACTGGCTGCTATTTGCCGTACTTTCTATCTTTTCCTGTAACTTCACGGGTTACCTGCTTAAATATTTTTAGGAATTTAATGCAGCTATTTCACCATATTTAGTGGGGCAGGTATAATTTTTTTTGTCGTTACGATATAGAATTCATTGATATCAATTAGTATGCATATAGATCCCTTCAAACTAGCAAGTACTTCACGCCCTTAGTGAAAGCGCGTTCCTGTTAAAGTGCTTTCGACTGTAAATGATTTCAAAGAAAGTAATTCATAGGGATTGACTAGTTTAATATGTAAGAATCTTGATTTTACTTTCAGATTTGACGCTATAATCCGCTATGCTGACATCTTTTGATGCGTTTTTTTCTCTTTAATAAAGCCTACATACAGCCTCTTCAGAGCATTAATTTCGTTAGCACTGTCAATTGCAATGTTGCCATATACTCACTAGTCAACGATAGCACACACTTTTGTGTCTTTGGATTTTGGTGTGCGAAATGTTGCTTAAAAAGTACTTGTGAAGCTTTTATGGGTCTTCTTTTCTGCTTGAACTACTGAATATAGTGCTGCCATGACGTTATCTTTCTAGATTTTCTTGTCCGTCATGAGCGTGTGTGCGCTTTTATTCGGGTTTAAAGAAAGTGGGAGTTTAGCTGTTTATTTATTCATTCTTCCACGTACGTGTTTTTAAGTGTATAAACAATTCTTTAGAGCGTGAGTTGCTTTTTGAGGGTCGAATGATTGAAAAATCTTTGCTATCATCTTCTCTGGCTCCATTCCTGGAATCCTTGCATCTCGCCATGTCTATGGAAGGTTGAGATATTATTGGTAGCTTCGTCTTAGTGATACGAATATCATGTAGGCACTTCATCAAAGAAACTTTAGGTTTGTTTGAATAAGCGAAATTCCTGGATTTAGCGATGTTTGTTAGCGCGAGTTAGATTGAAACTAGCGTCCTGCGTGGGAGCGTTTAAATTTTTGTCTTCATACAAAAATATAAAGGAAAAAAACAAAATAGAGTGCTGCAGCAAAAAACTATGGCTAGAACTTGAAGGCTGTGTAACAACATATATCGGTACTCAGGATAAATTATTGATATTTCGATAAAGTGTGAAGTTTCAGATAAAAAAAGTGCGAAACTTATCGATGAAAGAGCAGCAAGTATTCAATAGAAGGTAGCAATATGCTTGTTTAAGCCCTTTCATACTCTCTGGGTGCTAGAGGTTCGTTAAATAACTCTCCAACCAAACCGAGAAAATCTTTTGCCACAATTTTTTTTGCTGTGAAATTTTCCCGTAAGGTGGAGCATCTAACGGAACGATATTCCGTCTATAGCTAACTTTATTCATTACATTAGCACAAGAGCAAGCTAAGAAGGATGGGCGAAAAGCCGGCTTAAACTCGGGGTTAGGGGATGAGAAAGTCCTAGATATACATTTGAACGTAGCAAGGGCAAAGAAACAAAGAGCTGTAAATAGCTGAAAGAGCAGCAAATAATTGAGAGATCAGCAAATTGCTGAAAGATCAGCTAATAGTTGAAAAATAAAAAGCAAGTTTTGCGACGTGGATATACTCGCTTCTTGGAAGAAGATTTTTTAAATCCATAGCTAAGGAAAATAACCAGAGAAAAAGATTTTCCTCGTGCTCGACCTATGAAAAGAAATTTACTCCACTCTAATTTTTTTTCCTATCTCACCTGCCTTTACTTGATAAAGGGATATGAATACTACTCTCAAAAAAAATTCAGCGGAGGGATACTACCGTCGTCTCATGCATCGCTTCACTCTGTAAGCTGCATCCCACAAAGCTCCAAACTTTCTGTAGTTATGTCCAAGTTATATAGTTTGCAAACAATGATGTGCCCAGGAAGCTGAGAAAAACACTGAAGAATATCCATCGCCTAAACCAAAGAACCTTCCGCTTTTCGCTGTATTTTGGCTTGCTAATCGAAGTATGAGGGATCTGTTCATCTGCACGAAGTGAGGTCTCCGTTAAGGGCATTGTGGTTACAAGTTTTTGAGCGCTTTTATTCCCTGTAAAGGCAAGAAAACCAGATCATGAAATAAGTGAATTGTGAGTTTAGTATTATATCCCGAGAGATGTGTCAAATCCAAGGGCACCACCCAAACTTAGCTGGCATTTCCAGCGATTTCCTACCTTTTCCATCAATCGATGCCTCAGAATCCAAAGCCTTCATCCCAGTTTCCAGCAGGCAGTGATTGCGAAAATGCTTCAATTGCATTAAGGAATAAAGTTCCATAGCAGCATATAAGAAAAGCAATGGACTTGATGTCGACATCCTTAAGAATACCTGTAGATAGGACTCGTAGAAATCATTGTATTCTTGAATACCATACAGAAAGATCATAAGTTTCTTAGGCGGAAGACAAAGCAAATACTTTATGAAGGGAATATTTTTATCCTTAATTCGAGGTGCTGAGCTGGTTCCCTAGGTTTATATAATCGGTGGTAGAAGAGGCTTTTTGCGATGTGCGCAAAATCGTGCAAATATTTACTTCAGCACTATCTCAAAGCTCTACTGTAATCAAAGCTAGTTTCAAAGCATCCAGAGTTTGAAGGTATGTGCTCAGGATAGAGTTTGAAATTTTCAAGACTATGCAAAGCGAGAAAGAAATGATGCTAAAAATGCTTTTTTATGTACGTAACAATATCTATACTCAAGAGAAGCTTCGCATAGAGCTAATCCTAAAGCTTGGAATTTCCCCAAAAAATATACAGCGCCTGAATTGCTATGCCAATATATATTATCGGAGTCATTTGTTACTATTGAATACACGTGCAGCAAAAAATTCTACTTTTACCACGTCAATGAACTTCCAATAGCGAAAAAATAAAGCTAAGGCAGCTAGCTATTCATTAAAGCTACTTCATCTTCTTTACGCTAACCTCCGTGTTGCAGAAAAGGAGCGAGTAGGAAAGAAGTAACAAAAGGTATGTAACGTGTTCGACCTCTTCATCCACGTTTACTAAGTATGACATCCAGCGATAGAAATAATACGCCAGCAACCTCGGCCAAAAGTAGAGAGTATTAGCAACCCTGTCCTCAGTTTGCACCGGAAGTCCAGGTTCAACAGTAAAAGGCTTAGGATAATTTTTAACCCCAAACTTCAGTAATTCTGCAAGGTTTTGTTCATCTTTGAACTGCGCGCCGTTTAGGCTCACAAATTCCAGCATCTCGAACAGTTCATGGACAGAATTCTTAATCTTTGGCAGGTGATGCTTACAAAAAAAAAATAGTACGAAAAAATATGTAGGCGAGGAATACAGTATCCTGTCAAGCCTACCAGGTTTGAGCGAACCAGCAAACCTCACATTCCAGTACTTAGCTTGGATATATCCATAAATGTTTGGGATTTTCCATGAGCACCATTCCTGCAGTGCTATATAGGAGGCATAAGATAATGCAGTAATTTCAAAAGACTCTTTCGCTCGGTGAAGCCACATCACATTGTGGTGCAGAGTAATTCTAAGTAACTTTCATGAGCTTTGTAAGTAAATTGAGGCATTGCCCACAATATAAAGCGTTCTAGCAAAAATAGCATGGGTAGGAACATCCGTGTCTATGCTTAACAAATTCTTCACTAGAATGTATGACTCACGTAAATTTCATAGCATTGCCTAATGAGCAGATGATTTGGCCAACAAAAACGCTTGGTTCAACAAGTAGATGATTTGGCCAACAAAAACGCTTGGTTCAACAAGTAACTCAAACGACGTCACTTCGCTACATCTGTGGGTTTTCTTACCATTAGAGCTCTTCGTGTGCGGCTGGCAATATAAGTAGTACCCATGGTACAGATTCAAGATCAACGGAGAAGCAACTATAATAGCTAAGATAAGGGCTTGAGCCCAGTGAATGAGTGAGCTGAGGTACAGCGTCCCGCTGCCAAACTTGTAATAAAGAGTACGTTGCCCAGCACATTCATTAATTGTAGCGATTCCTGGCACTTCAAGAGCATTATCCACCACACGATTCTCATTCTTTTTCGGATACTGAAGTAGCTTGCCCTTAGCCAACTTGCTGTCCACATTATTTAAAGCGGTACTCGATTTCCTCTTTGAGATGCTGCTATTGCACGGCGTATTGTTAACTGCCTTTTCTGTTCTAAATATCTTTTTTACCCCGAAATTGGGTGTCGTGTTACTAGGACTCATTGAAAGAAAATTCCCTGTATTCATGCATGCAGAAACACTTTCCTGCGAAAAAATCGATCGCAAAAGTGGGCAGGTCTTAACTGTATAAAAAAAAAGAGGAACTAGTAGTAAGATCCCATTTGACCTTGTCAAAGCAGCACATGCAAAAAGCAGAGAGGCAATCCAAAGCATGATAATGGGTCGCAAGCGTGAGTAAAAGGACCACAGGTAGCCTTCATGAAAACTTTTAAAATCTTTGCTCTCTTTTAAAGATTCTTCGGCCCTTCTACGGCTATCTTGAGCAATGCTTTTCCTGGAAGCAAGCAGCAGATATGCGCCCCAGACAGCTAAACAGTTATACAAACTCTCAGTGTATATTGCGCTCATATGAACGCTTGAGGCATTGAAGGAAAAGCAAAAAACGCTGAGATATGATATAGTCCCACGAACCCAGTGGCTCCAACCCTTGTAATTTTGATGATACCCACTTTCTTCGGTAGCTGCGTTCTCATACACTAGCTCTGCATTGCGCTGCTCAAAGACATCATCTGAAGGTCGATAATAGTCAGGTTGAACGACAGATGGTTCAGTTTTACTATTTGAGTATTTCGTTGCTGCTTTGCTAGCTGTGACAGATTCCGAGTTGAAATATTGCTCGTTTCTGACATACTCATCATTCGTATATTTTTTTTCGGACTGGTTTTCCTTGCTGCTTAGAATGTGAGCTGAAAAGCAATACACTCCCAAGGCAGCAAGCACAAAGCAAAAATTTGACAGTAAGACACCTGATATACCCACAATCTTTAGTTCGCTCACGTGCTCTAAAATCGTCCGAAAGAAGAAGCGAACCGTTTGAGATATAAAGTAAATAGCAATCGGGAGGCCCGGAAAAAAGGCATGCATAAAGTCAAAAGGGTAAGACACTTTGGAAAGAGCAAGACCCACGAAATATTCCGCGTCCCAGCTCATAAAGGGTTTTGGAAAAAGATGAAAGGAGGCGTAACTCCCTTGCTCAATCAAATTTTTTTGGGATATCGTGCAGTCATCATCTTGGAAATAGGTGGACTGCAAAATAGGTTCACACAAGGCATTTATATCCTGTGGCAAATTTGATTTCAGTGACAATTTATAAGAAAATGGCAATATTTTAAGCAAAGATGCCTCTTCCAAAGCTGCTCTGTGATGTTTCTCAAATGTAGAAACTTGCTTCCCCACTAATACGGCGGATGTATGATAATCTGGAAACAAGTAGTCTGATCCAACAGCCCAGAGTACACAGATGACTCTGGATGACACTGCAATAATGAAAGCTACGCTAAAAGTAGTGAACGCTATCGAAGGAATCGATGTTTTACCAGTGGTGTATGCCAAGGCTGATTTGATGGACCCCTTCGAAGATTGAGCAGATAAATTTCGAGTGTTTTCTGCATGGTCTTTTGAAGCCGAAGAGGCTTCAGTTGGACCCATTTTACAATTGCGAAGAGCATTAATTTCTGCCATACAGAAATTTTTTCCTTTTAATAAAAAACTGTATCGGAAAATTTTTTAAAAATAATTTTAGGATCAGATAAAAAATACATATTATCATAAACTTGATGGGTTTTTAATCATAGGCCAAAGCTTGTAATTTTTGCACATAAAAATTTGAAGTAACACCCTCGGAAGATACCCAAAAGTTAGGGTTGCCGTACAAGTGATTCTCATCATGCGTATTCCGCAAGGCAATAGCTAATTCACTCTAAAGTTCTCGTAGTAACTAAAGAGCGCTAAAAATAGGCGCAGGTATTTTTTGCAGTCTAAAACTCTCGGCGGGTCCTCCTAAATCATTATCCATTACAAATGGTTCTCCAGAGGTGACTGGTACTTCAAAAACAAAAAAACTGCATTGCCTTGAATGGGAAGAATATGCCAGTTTGCCGCATTTTCAGACTACTTACTCCAATTCAACAGCGGCATCGAGAATTATGCCATATTGCCGCTAAGTAGAAATTGGACAGGAGACATTGCTTCTCCATCCCGCAAGATAAAACGCAAGCGGGCGAAAACTCGGACTTGATTCCACCTTAAAGCGCCACGTTGCGTGCTTTTCGCCTCAAAAGGAGAATATGTATTAATTTTGGCAGATTTAATGCTTAGCCGCGCAAGGCTAAAAATTCGTACTAGGGTGATAGCTTTGATGGCAGATGATACAGATCGGACGACGAATGTGATTATGCAGGGATTCTAGTTGGAAAGCGTGAATAATGCCAGCTCCATTCATTTTTTTAGTATACTATCGGGGCAGTAGAGTATTGTTTTCCTTAATCCACAAGTCATCTTAGGCAATTGCACATGATGTTATGCAGTTTTGGGACCTTTAGAATGCTATATATACAGCAGGGGGCACACCCCCTAACAATTTTACAAAAATCTGCGTACTATCAAAATTAGATTCATAAGCAGTGAGTAGAAGACTGGCGCATACGATGGCAAAAACATACGCAGTGCATTATAGAAAGTGCAGCTGCATGCTAGAGGCTGATTTCGAGAATCGAGATCGGCAAATCCCTGGAGTTTACCACTACTCGCAATTTCACTCATGCAAGCTCCAGCAGGTGGCAAAATGCAAAACTTTACTGTTGAAGCATTTTCCGGTACCACTCTGATCCCATGGTATAAAAAAGTTACTACGGTCACAGAGCATCCTCTATCCGCTTTGTTTTATATAAGCTAAGAGTTGTCTACTTGAAGAATCTACTTCTTTTTATGATAAAGACTTATATAAACTAATAGTTTTCCACCTGAGGAATCTTCTTTTTCCGATCAATACTAACAGTCACTTTCTCAGTCTATAATGCTGATGCTAAGCAATTATAAAATTGAGTGACGGACCTAAAAAAATCTTATCCTTGGGGGAAAATATTTCGATACAAGGAACACGTCTTATATCGCTTAAGCTCCGCTCATTCGGAGTTCAGACGCAGCAGTAATCAAAGCTCGTATAGCTTGCGTTTGCTACTTTGTACTCCAGCTATTACCCATCCAATAGGCCTAATGACAGATTTAGCGATTTGAATCCATTAAATATCTGGTTGAGTTTCTCAAGCTTCAATTTTTAATTTTAAATGGGAAAAGGCAACCGTCAGATTGAGGCAAGCACTGCGAAAGTTGCTCTCGTAGAAGCGGACTTTTGCAAAGGTATGGCAAGCGTCAAAAAGAACTTTCTCTAGTTAGTCCTCATCTAGCACATGCACTTTGGCACCAGTTTTCCCTTATTACGCATTTATCGCTTATAACGATAAAGCTCTCCTCTGAATCGCTACAATGGCAAACGGCTGATTGCCATGAAGTTCAACTGGGCGAGCTGCTCCTATAACATTATCTACATCACATCATTCATAAACTAGAGCATTGTGAGAAATTTATATGCCAGTCATGGTGCAAGTAAAGAGTACCGTTGTAACTTCAACTCGAGAAATAAGAGCCCACAAACTTCAGATATAATCACATTTTTCTAAAGAAAAACAAAACTTTTAGGATAAAACACGGTACTGAGGAGCAAACTCGCAAGTTCCTGCGTCGCAGCTGCAGTCCAGGAGTAAAGACATATTGCATCATGTCATTAGTGTTAGCTCAGACAAGATCTTAAAAGAGGTCAAACAAAGATTTTCAACTGAAGCATAGCAAGGGGGGACTGCCCTGTACACTATGTCTGCCGCTCATAACCTTGTACTGCGCAAGTAATAGCTCTATGCAGTTAATACCGTGTGCTTATTGACGATAGGAAGGAACCACTCTAGAGATATAATTAATATTGCGCTCGACAATAATACTTACTTGCAACAAACTTCAACATAAAGATGATGTATTCAAGTTTCGTTCATTTCATAATCACTTTAAAAGTATAGAAAAACCGTGCATTAATTCTTAAGCATGCCATAAACTATTAATCTAAGCCTTCTAAATGATTTTTTTCCGAGCTAATGGCACTCCAACTAACATAGCAACGATCATGCTATAATCTTGCGTGCAGACAATTACGCTTCTCATCCTCTTCATGTGAACAGATTCCTCTCGCCGGGTCTAAAAATAATCAATTAAAAAATCTGACTAAAGGACTCATACACTAATTTATTTCATTGTAACCTTGTCACAAAGTGGTAAAGAAGTAGGCTCAAATAAGCTATATGAAATGAGAGGAAAGTGTCGCAATGATTTCTATGCTATACAAGATTTTCCTAGATGCTAGCCGCGGCAATCCTTCTTTGCTATTGGTAGCAAAACGTCTCGAGGGCTTCCACGGATGACACCAACTTCATACACAGGAAACATTCACCTTCCGGGAGGTGCTAGGGCAAGATAAAAATACACCAGATACGACAAAAACAAATTCCCTTTTGCAAAATAAGAGCTCTAAAAAAGTCAAGAAATACGCGCCATCTATCCAGAAATATCTACATGCGGAAGACTCCATACTGTGGGAAAATACCGCTCTTGAAGTTTTGCATAGCGGCTGAGAGTGCCAATCCTAAGATCCTTCTAGTTTCTACCGGCTGGATGACACCGTCATCCCATAATCTTGCGCTGGAGTAAAATGCACTGCTCTCCAGTTCAAATTTATCCCTGAACAATTTTTTCTGCAAAAGGTAACAGAATTCAGTTAAAAGTAAAGGTAAGTATTGATGTGATTACAAACTTCTCAGCATAAAAACTGAAAAATTTAGAGCTACAAGCACGACCTGAAGGGCATAATAAAAGAGATGTTGCGAGTAAGACCGTCTCATGTGTACACGAAGCACCGCAGCAGATTAAAAAAACCACTTGTCTACAAAGTACATATACAGTAAATACCAAAGTAACTACTGTTCTCAAACAACTTTTGGCTAGAAAAACTGGGAAATTTATCGAAAAAACTGGTTTTGGAGCTAGTTCTCAAGTATGCTACGCAGCACTATCTTTATTACTGTTGAAGAGTGCCCCATGTCCAGATAATTTTCCATCACTTCTCGAAGAACAGAGGCATAATTAACTAACCAGACCTGCCATAATACTGAGAAATCATCGAATAACTGCGTAACTTCGTGCTATAGAAATTAAGTTTAAACTTGGCAACGGAATTAAAGTCTTCGCTTCAAATTATTCCCTAGCAAATTACGTAAAATATACAAAGCATGCTTTAAAAAATATACCCATAATAAATGCTCCTAAATGCACCAAAAAGTGATACTATTTAGCTAAACAATAGTGAGAACCTTTAAATACCTTTGCTGCTTGTTCCTCCACCGAGAGACTTGAAGAAGATTTAACAGAATTTTCCAAATTTAGTAGCACGCCTGATATAATACTTAAAGAATCTAATGCTAACAACATTACATAGTAAATTGCTCTGTTCACTGCCTTTAATCGACTCAAATTTTCAGCCCACAAAAACAATTAGTAGGAGCACTTCAGCAGCAACAGAGAACAAAAAAAATGAAATTAGAGATACTCAAGCTCTATTCTCTGATGTTTACCCATGCCTATATGTTATCCTTCTTTGGATATACAGACGCGAAATTCACACAAAAATGTTAAATCTACACAGATGAAAAATTCACACACAAATTCCAAATCCACATTGAAAAAGCAAAAAAAGAAAAAAATATTTTAATTACCTAGTGCATCTACCAAAAAAACAAATTCACGTATGGTGTATCACAATAAAATGCGAATCCATCTTATTTACAACGCAAAAGCATTTGGCAAGATGCTAGAATCTAGTATTGCTGCCAAAAAAAGATAATTTAACATGATCTGCTGCTGTTTTTGATCATATACCATCTAGAAGTGGAACTACCAAAAAATGTGTTTGAAACCGATTAAAAGTATATTAAACATACATATAGTAAGCCTCTGTCAAAATTGCACATTGTGGTGAATCCTAAAAAACAAAGCGACACACTGAAAATTCAGCGCCTACAAAAAAAGACCTTTTTGTGATACCTAAAAAATTTCCATCTTTCAACTAGCCACTTACCAGCAGCTTGCTCCCCTCCCATTACTGCTATTTTTGCGTTTGGCCACATAAAGAGAAAATTAGGATCGTACGCTCTTCCACACATTCCATAGTTTCCAGCTCCATATGAAGAACCGATAACACACGTAATCTTGGGAACGTTAGCGCAAGAAACCGCTGTCACAAGTTTTGCCCCATTTTTTGCTATGCCACCCGCCTCAGCATCTCTGCCTACCTTGAAGAAACAGTCGTAGAATGTTTCAAGCTAATTAGGGCACAAGGCATCAGTAGCTAATTTAAATTGTTAAAAAAACGATTGATAAAACATGTAAATAAAAATTAGGCAAGTGCTGAATATAAACTTTGATGAATTTCTTAATAATATAGCTTCTCTATATAACTATTCATCACAAACACTGCATCCAAATTATTTATCCTACCTATAACACAATCTATTATTGATTATCTCCCTCTGTTTAAAAAATCTTAGTAAAAACAAACACCCGCAGATGCAGCAGAATGACTTGTTAAATATATGTAAACCTTGACTAGGTGGTAGGAGTAAAAAATATCCGATTTGATATATATGAATAAAAATGATTGCTTGCTTCTGAATATAAAGCTGACCATGCCGTCGTCTCAAGAAAAGACGCTATTAGATGCATTATGAGCATCTGAGAAAAGTATAAGATATCATTACTATAAAATAAATCTGATGATTTTAATTCTAAAGATGAAAAGATCAAGGACTACATATACTAGAGACCTAAAGAGATATGCCTCTGATAGCCCTAAAATGTGATTATAAACACATTTCATATCAGAGATAGCAAAATGAGATTGTGCTACAGTTTTTAACACAGTACAGCTTCCTTATAGAATGCTTTCTCGATAAAAATAACCTTGCATTCCCTTGCAAACCAAAAGTCTAGTTTATCAATAGAATAAAGTCATAACAATAAGCTTCACGCCATCCTCAAAGATGGCTCGATTAGCAGCTTCAATACATAGAGAATTACCCTAGAGTTTTCAAGCATAAAATATTAGCAACTATATAAAGAAGCTGGAAATGGCCAAGGGAGACATTCAGCTTGGAAAAAACAAAAGAGAAAAAAAAGCCATCAGCAATTTCGTTATAAACTCAGGTTTAGTAATGAGCAAGGAGAGCAGGAAAGCAGAAACCGAATAGAAAGGGAAGCAAAAAAACAGGTCCCCTAGTAATACAATGTCATCCACTCGCATGAGAATTTACAGGGTACGAACAAAATCCTGAATCATATTCTCCTATGAAAATCGTGTAAAAATATTATATGAAAAAGATAAACCCCCATGATTCATCAAAACTTGCATAAGATTTCTCAGGAAAAACATCAACAATAGTGGGAAGACTAGCTTCGCTCAAAGAAATGCTTGCTTCACCACTCATAATGCCTTTAAACAATTTTTCAGACTAGAGACTACCTATTTATACTACTAGGAAATCAAAAAATTACTTCGCGCTAAATATTCTACAAATGGATGAGATATAAATTGAATTCAAGTTACTATATTTATTGATAAGATCTTTTTTTTTGTATTTATAAAATAATAATATTTTTAAAGAACAGCATGAGGAGTAAGAACCAGAGAGAATTTTACTTCTCCCGGTGGTGTACCGACAGTCACCCAAGTACTGCAGGGTGAGGAATACTTGCAGTGTGTAGGCCCCATTTACATATATGATCTCTATCTAACTTTCTATATTTATAAAAAAGACTAGCCTATAAAGGAAAATCATAAAAAAATACCTGAAAGGTAGTTTTTAAGCGATAAACTAGTTACTTCTACATATCTAGAGAATTCCTTCAACCCTTAGCAGGTTGCTCCTCCTAGGAATTATATGTAATTACTATAGTAGAAACAAAAGGCCAAGGCATAAACGCAACTGATTCATATTTTTAGCAACTGAAATATCTCCTTTTTCCATATTAGGTCCATCTGCTAAATTAAAAGAGCCTGCAATTAGATCTAATTGCATTCTTTTGGGGGATCGCCCAAAGAGAATAACTACACTATCCCAGCGAAAATATCTCTTCGCAGAAGCGATTTGATTCTACCGTGCTAACACTTAAATCATCAGAAAACGTCTAAAGAACAAACTCATATTTCAGCATAAACAGCTTGATCGACGCCAATACGACTTTCTAGACAATGCATCAAAAGCATTTCTCCAGCCTGAACCTCCTGAAGCCTCCCACCCAAGTATATATTTTCAGCCAAAAACTCTTTCCACTAATCATATGCCATGAAGATCCAAATTTTTCTCCGAAAGGTGTCACTAAATCTTCCTTTAGAGCTCTTTCTACACCCTCCTTTCGAAAAGGGCAAATAAACTAGAGTCAGGGAAAGCATTATATATCTTGGCGTGCTTGCGAAACTTTAACAAGCAAGTAAATCGGTATGAAGGTAGCCTCCATCCAATATATGGCAATCTCTCAAAACAATAGAAAATTCAGAATATATGGAATTTCGAAACAATAAAGCACTTCAGGCAATTACTCTAGGTGATGCTCTATTCATGGAATATTAAAACTTTAGATAACTAGCTCTGAAGCTTCAGAAACATATACACACACAAATGCTTTAGCTATAATTGTCGATTAATTTCATTGCAAGAACTGTTTTATCAATTCCTGCTCTAAATATTTGGCGGTGTGTTCCTGATTCAGAGTGACTATATTAAGATTTTTTCGTGTCAAATATTTCCACAAAATTCATTAGATCACGCAAATATAAAACAGTTGACAAGGTTGAGGAAGTGCTCCTTTATACTACCTCCTTGCTATCCTTACTCACCATAAATCCAGTTATATTCTGGAAAAAAAGAAGAGGTATTCCACGTTGATTACAGAGTTCAATAAAGTGAGCTCCCTTCAATGCACTCTCGGAAAACAAAACGCCATTGTTTGCCAGAACACCTTTAAATCAAGAAAGCAGCAGCTAATTTATATCTTGAGCTTAGATTGCAGACACACATGCAACTCGCGCACACACAACACACACATTGAAAGCATAGTCAGCTATAAAGCCAAGAGATATTGTGTGTGCAGTAATGAGAATGATTCATCTAAATGCATAGTTTTTTTGGAGGCAGCTATAATATATATTTCTCATTAATATGGCAGAGAGTTACGAGCAGAATAACTTGGAGTTTCAAAAAAGGTGATTGGTGAATAGTAGAGAGAAATTAAGGCGTAAAATAAGGCAGTTTGATATACGAAATAATCAAAAAAATACGGTAAATGATCAATCACAAGCAGAATGGGCGTTGAAGTCAGTTTAAATGCATTGAAAAACCTTTGGGGGAAAAGTTCGTGTGTGTGTTTCATGTGCTAATAGGGAGTTTGAACAGAGAATATGTGCGAAAATCCGTGCGGGTGTGTGTGGTTGCAGGTGGGGATGTGCGTACCTGTGCAGGTGCGGGTGTGTGTGCGTGTGTGCGGGTGTGCATGCAGTTGTGAATATGTGTGTGCATGCGGGTGTGTGTGCGTGTGT